>JBDPZO010000300.1:0-51952 GCA_039877585.1 Heterodera filipjevi | reverse complement strand
GGTTTTCATATTCAGGAATTTTTCTTTCATATATCTGTACTGAATATTGGCTGTTCCTCTGGCTCCAAGGGCAGAGGGTATACAACTTCAAAAAATTCAGAGTCGACTTTTTGAAGGTTTTCATATTCAGGAATTTTTCTTTCATATATCTGTACTGAATATTGGCTGTTCCTCTGGGAAGCTCCAAGGGCAGAGGGTATACAACTTCAAAAAATTCAGAGTCGACTTTTTGAAGGTTTTCATATTCAGGAATTTTTCTTTCATATATCTGTACTGAATATTGGCTGTTCCTCTGGCTCCAAGGGCAGAGGGTATACAACTTCAAAAAATTCAGAGTCGACTTTTTGAAGGTTTTCATATTCAGGAATTTTTCTTTCATATTTTGGTACTGAATATTGGCTGTTCCTCTGGGAAGCTTCAAGGGCAGAGGGTATACAACTCCAAAAAATTCAGAGTCGACTTTTTGAAGGTTTTCATGCAAGAAAGCAAAATGGAAAACCGGAGACTTATTTGATTAAAATAAAAAGGCAATAATTGCCATTCATGAGAAAGAGTCAAAGCATGATCATTGGTATAAAAGGAAGTAAAATGGCAAAATGAAGCTGATAAAAGAAAAGCAAATTAAAATGATCAACCACGCGATATTTTGCGAAGGTTCGTCGTGTTGGCCCTCCCTCCAAATGCCGGAAGAATTACCAGTGAGGTTTTTGAAGGAGGAGAGAAATGCTGTATCAGCAGCTTCGACTTTTGCATTATTTTTCGTCTTTTTCATAATGTAAATTGACCTATTTTTCTCCCTTTCCAATCAGTGCCATCTCCCCATAAACTTGTCTTGTCCAATCCCAAGCCAATCCTTCAGTTCATCCACAAATATAATCGTGCCATATCTTTCCCATTCCCTTCTGTTGCCTAAGATGTTCTTCCCCAACATTCCCGTTGGGTTGCCGTCATTCTCCTCATCCTACCCATTAAGTCCACCCCAATTCCCCTTCGGGGGCTGCGTTATGTCTGCAGTGGGTCATTCTGCTCTGTATTGTTTTTTATGCCATTGGCAATTCTTTCCCCAATGTTGCATTGACCCACCCAAATTGCTCTGACAATGTTTGACCCATAACTAATCCCCGGTCCTAATTGCTTTATTTATTTTGTTATGCTTTTCCTTTAATAAATTCCTCTCCTAATAATCGGTAACTCAAAATGACTGTAAGCCTCAAACCCGGGGACACAACAGTTTCATAAAATTTTGTTTGGATACATAACTTATTTGCCACATAAAGTGCGATTGTACTCATAAAATAGAACCACCACATTATCCCGGCTTTTTCTCTAACAATCGTTTAATTTTAATCGAGTTTATTCTGTTGGCGATGTCGTTGTACTATGTCAACAACAAGAAGTTGAACAAAGCACAAATCAAGAGGTAAAAGAAAAAAAAATAATAGTTTCACACGTCGCTTTTTAGCGTTTTGAATTGTAACCCGAGGTCGGAGGGCGTCACCGGAATGGTGCTTAGACTTTTCGCTTTCGAGGGACTGAACCTCGAACAATTGGAGTAGATCAATGCCCGACCCACTTCTTTGTTCCGGGTGAGTTTACATGGAATTCTCCGAGGGTCAATTAGCCACGATGGTAAAAATCAACTTAAGCACAAGTAACAAAGCGACCCATTCCTGCGCGTGCGGTGAGAACACACGGCTGCAACAATTCATGGCTGAAGTCAAAACAGCCATGTGCGAAAACGTCAACAATGCTGCTAGGGCTGCACTCCATGAAGCGGAGCATGTCATATCCGCGTGGCTGAATCCGCAGCATTGTGACGCTGTGCTCTGGGTTTTAATTTTTGATTTAATATTGGTTCAGGACAAAATTTTTAGACCCGGCTGACGCCCAACGGACACTCTGCTGCTTTTTATTGCGGCAACGGTTGCTTTCCTCATCTGCTTTTTCAAGGCACAGTTTCATTGGCATTTAATTTTTTTCCATTTTTTGCTTTTGACATTTTTTAGCTTTTAGCCCAAGGCAAAGCTTCTATCAAAGTGGTGCCTCAAATTCCACGTTCGTTTTACGCCAAATGCACGAAGCAGCGCACGTTCTTGCGGCATGGTTCAATCCTCAGCACCAAGACGCCCTCCTTTGGGTTTTTCATTTATTTTTATTCATTTTGACAAAAAAAAATCAGGTCACTGTAAAAGCAAGGCCCGGTTGTAATGGAGAGACGAAATTTGAGCGAAAAAGAACATACAACCAACACCAATTATTTTCTGTTATAATCTGCGCATTGGCAAGCGGGATCGGCGAACTAATGTTCTTCACCAATTCTCTGGGGGATGGTAATGACAGAGAAGTAGCAAGGAGATTGACTCTCAAAGTGAGTCAATCCATTTTCTCATTTGATCATGCCTGCCCTTTGTTTTTCTCACCCGGTTACCTTAATTTAGTTGGCTAAGCATCTCAGGCCTAATGACAATGACGACCAAACGCCAACGTGACACTTTGGTAAATTGGATTCTGAGTGACGCAGAGACTCGAGCGAAGCGCATCGTTCCAAGTGCTACCGTTAAAAAAGTAGGGACATGCCAACGTTGAACAATTTGGTACTGGAAATAGTATATTTCGAAGCAATTTAGATCGTAATTCTATTTAATTTGGGCGAGACTCTTAACCCATTTTTTAGGCATCGGGCTTTGAAACAAGACATTAAACTTTTAATTTCGAAAAAGAAAGAGTAGGCGGTGCCGATGGGCGCCGCCGGGGAAAAAATTTGAAAATTGTAGCCCATTTGTCAACATTTTTTACCAAAAATAGTCAATTTTCGATCCTTTTTTGAGAAAATTTCAAAAGGATTGAGTGTCCGGCGGTGCCGACACCGGGAAAATTTTTAAAAAATACTAAGAAATTGCTTCAAAAATTGTAAGAAGTAATATTGTTTTCTTCTTTTTTAACCTCACAGTGAGAAACAAGGACAAAATATGAACAATAGTCTGAAAAAAGGACATCTGACAATGAGACCCCTGATTTAAGTTGATGAAACAACTTTTGAACGAGCAGTCCGGACCGAACATTGTGGTCGACCCGTGCCCACCGAAGTTCGTTTTTGTTATTTTGAACGGTTTTTTTTTGGTCCCAACTTGACTAACTTACATAGTATCACTTCTTTTTTGGACAGCGCTTAATTTCATTATAATAAAAATTAAATCTTACAACTGTAATTCAGAGAAGGTAGGCGCCAAAGGTATGAACCGGTGAATTCGGATGAACTGCTTCAATTGCATGGTCTAAATGTTGGAAGCAGTTCGGCAGATGGCGAGTCATTGCATGGCGATTTGCCAGGGATTGTCGGCACTTTTCTACGCACTTTACTCCCTGACCAGGAACAGGTGGACCAAATTTGCGACAATTGTATTAGCGGCCAATGAATTTTCGGTTTTTTAGAGTAAAATAACGGGCAAGGGACAAAATCGCGCCGCCAAAATCTTGCTGCGACAAAATCTCCGCAAAAATAGTGAAAAACCTTGCAGAAAAATTCCAAAGATATTAAGGAAATGTCAAAAACAAAATTCAAATGGATTTTTTTGTTGAACAATTTTTTTTTGAAATTTCGGCGCGATATTTTGGTGAGCACCCAACATAACTTTGTCTATTTTAAATCCTTTTTAGCTGTTTGTTACATTTACGAAGATTTTTAAATGAAATATAGTTTTTAAAGTTAAGAGACCCGAGCATAGATTTGAATGGATCTGACTGACAATCTTATGCTGTTATTTGTTCCTTCTATCATTTTAATCCTTAGGAATTAAGGCTCGATTGGATTCGTTGATCCATGCGTTGCGCCAACGTATTGGCATTGACGGCGGTGGCAGCGGCAGTGGGACTTCGACCGAGGCGAACGAAGTTGCCACTGAACAGGAGGAGCAGCAACAACAACAACCATCGAATAATGACCAGCAGCGAAACGAAGAAAACGATTGAAAACCTATAATAATGGATGGACTGATCGGTTGGTGATTGTTCACAGATTTATTGACCAAAACCAAAATTGTGCCAATTTTGTTGTTTTAAATGTGATTGCTTTTGTTTTTTTGGTCACCACTTTTGCTGCTGTCCTTTTATGGTCATTTTATTTTGCCAGTTTTGTTTCTTTTTTTTTTCTTTGCATTATTAATGCCTTTTTTCTGATTGTTAATGGACGAACAAATTGTACGTATTTTGGGCCAACACCCGGAAGACGGGTTGAGTAATGCGCGACTTATTCAAGGTGTTTCGTGCATATGTTTGGGCTCCGTTTTTCGAAATAAGTCGTACAATTAACTGATTAAGTCATTAACCTTCATAATGAATAAAAGTTCAGCAAAATGGGAGGGATGGTGATAGGAGTTTGCTGGATTTATTTCGTTTTATTCCTTCTTAAAGTGGTTTTGCATTATTTCAGTGATTAGCGATGCATCCTCTGCCGATGGCACAGACGCGTCTTCCTCCTCCGTCACTGAACAGCTCGGAGCGGCCATTAACCGACTGTTGGGCCAAGGCACCATTGAAATGCTGCGCGAGACGGCGCCAGCAAACGAAGAGACGGGTGGCACCGGAGGGTTCATTCTGAGACTAAAACGCGGCAGTCAGCTGAACAACGCTAGCCCAGAGGAACAATTGGTCTGTCCCCTTGGGGGGGGGGGGGAAATTTTGGTTCTAATACTAGTAATTAATCGGAGCAGGACACGTCTTTCCCGCCATTTCTTTCCCGCTATTTCTTTCCCGCCGTTTCTTTCCCGAACATTTCTTTCCCAAAATTGTTTTTTTTTAAAAACTTAACCCCCTTGTTTTTTGATAACTTAAACCTATTTTTTTTTGAAAATCTAACCTATACTCTCATTTTTTCATGAAAACATAGCCACCAAGTTTCTGGTGAAAGAAATAGAAAATTTTTTAGGTTTTCAAAAAAACTAGGCTTGGGTTTTCAGAAAAAAGTGGTTTAGTTTCTAGTAAGAAATTTGGGCTTAAGGCCTTAAAATAAGATAATTTTTTCAGAAAAACTAGGGGGTGTTTAGCTTTTTAGGGGGTTAGGTTTTTCAGAAAAACCAGGGGGTGGTTAGGTTTTTTTAAAAAGAATTTTGGGAAAGAAGTGTCCTGGGAAAGAAACGGCGGGAAAGAAATGTCGCGTACCGGTAACAAGCCCGTAGCAAGAAAAAAATTTCGAAGGGGGGAATAGCCACTTCAGCGCGCCACTGAGCGCCGCGCTGACATTTTCACAGAAATTTAAGTCTATGTTCGTGTTAAATTTGTTAATTTTTAGAATAAACATAGCTGTTTTTAAAAAGAAAATTGCCTAAAAGTTTTTCTTTTTTTTTCTTCCTCTTGCTGGTGAAAAAAAATTGTTTTTTTCATTTCGGGGGCGGGGAACCCCCCCCCCCTAGATACGCCCTTGCTGGTATTGTTCCGTGAAACAAGTCGACTCTTCCCGGCGTAAATTCCCTTTGCAAAGTCAATGAATTTTTCAAGAAAAAAAGTTAACATTTATTTTTTATGGGAAGTACCATTTGTCGCTTCAAACTTCTCACGGTCATAGGCATATCAGTCAAATTCAGCATTTTTGGTTTAACCGACTAATCCATGAGTAGTTTTTTGTTTTTGTTTGTTACGTTTGTTTTGTCCCACCCCTGTCAGCTTCCCCTCTTTTCAGGTGTTTTCCATCATTGAAGAGTCGCAACGGATGGGCGTTTGGATCCGCGACATTCGCGAACGTTCGGGCCTCAACGAAGTGCAGCTGAGACGAATTCTGAAGGCGCTTGAGCAGCGGAAATTGGTGCGCAGCATTAAAGCGGCAGGGACAACAAAGAAAATGTAAAGCCCCCTCTCCAAAAAAATGGCAATTAACTCGGAGGGAACGAACAATTTATTGCTCCCAATTCGCAGTTACATTTTGTCCGGGTTGGAGGCCGACGACACGCTGACCGGCGGCACTTTTTACTCGGACCAACAGCTCGACTCGGAGTTTGTCCAAACATTGCTCCACGTCTGCGTCAATTGGCTGCTGGTAGACGAGCAAAGCGTAATTTAAAGGGCGTCTTATTTTTTGCAGCAACGACGGCGCACGGCAGAAGAGAAACACCCGGGGGACCCATTTGCGCAGAGAGAGGCCTCTTTTGTGGAGTCAGACGAAGTGATGGCCACCATTTTTTTTTTTAATTTTCTAATTTTTTGATTGCTTTTGCGGAGGGCTTGAACTTCTTCCCCCCCCCCCCTCCCCCTCCCACCCGTATTCCATTCCGTTTCGTTTTCACGCCCTCCGAAATATGTTTTTTCATTTTTAAAATTTAATTTAAACTGCTTGGAATTTAGGGGTTTCAAGAAAATTAAAGCTGCTCCCGTTCTTGCATAACCTATGATGGCATTTTTATTACTTTAGGTTGCCCGTTACATTCACGAAAAGGGCCTTTGCCGAATTCAGTTGGGTGTCGCTGATGTGGAAAGGTGGACAAAAAATAAAAATTCTGAAAAACCAAAGTTTTAGTGTCTTGGACATTGCCGTGTTGGACGGGAAAATTGAGAAACGGCTAAACCACACATATCGGTGACCACTCTTAAGAAATGACATAAAGCACATACCGTCTTACCCCTCCCCCCCCCCTTTCCTTTCAGCGCAATTCGAAAGCAGCAGCTTTGTCCCTCTCCGTTGGCTTCCGTGCCCTGTCTCCAATGCCCGGTCAGTGCCGAGTGCACTCCCGGCTTAGGGCATCTCATCTCGCCAGAGAATTGCGAATACTTCCGTCTCTACTTTGATTTATGATCACGATTATAATTGTTACCATTTGTTTTTTTTTTGTTATAATTATGATGCTTTTTTTCATTTTTCTTGGCTTTTTTAACTTTTGTTTTTATTATTATGTTTAATTACATTTGTCTTTACTTCTTAGCATTTCCATTGCATATTTTTGTTGTTTCTCAGAATGTCAACCCAACGTTTGCTTCCGTCCCTTCCGCGCATAAAAGTGCCAATTGGTCATCGACCACAGCGGCTTAAGCTACCGCACATTCACAACCCGCGGGGAAACTTGGAATTGTTGCGCAAAATGGTGAACAGAGTGGTCAGGGAGGAGCGCTGTGAGCTCAAATACAATCGGGCGGAAGAGTGCCGTCAATACTTGGAGAGGGTCCGTGCCATTTTCGAAAATAATTTGTTGAAAGATAATTTACTCGACTATCGAAGACCATTAAATGACCTCCTTTAGCTTATCCAACTTGGCATTTACCGTGGCCCGAACTGTGCATACACTGCGGAGATGTTTCAATGGTGGTTCATTGAGCAGGATTTAGTGGACAAAATGTGGTCCATTTTGGTTCCCCGTTTTGCGCACTACCCAATTGATCAGTCGTACACCGAAATATACCGACTGCCGACCATCCGACTCAAGTCACTGGTCAACAAAGAAACTGTGTTCTGGAATCGTTATTCAATTGCCGTCCTCGAACTGAAAGGTCGTCCGATGGATTCCCTTTTTTGATGTGAAATTTCCTGTGCAATTTAAGAGAATCCGTTTCCTCCGATGGATGAATTAGAGCAAATGCGAAAGACCAATTTGGTGGATTATGTAAAGAAAGATTTGTTGAGGACTCGAAAATGACGGAAATGCCTTTGTTGTTGTGCACCATATAAGTGCACCCATGTGCCGTTGGTTTGCTCATTAAATATTTCAAATTTTTTTTTGCCGAAATCCTCCTTTTACAATTACAATCCAAAAATACTTTTTTTTTGAATAAATCGAATCCAAAAATTCACTCTTATTAAATCTTTGATTGTTTGGCATGCATTTAAATAAAAAACAATGTATAATACAGGGTTCCCATTCGTCCTTTATTTCAAAGGACGTCCTTTATTTTCGGCTTTCATTCTTTGAAAATTTGAAGAGTCCTTTATTTCAAAGATGTCCTTTGAAAACGGAATTTTGCCCAAAAAATGTAAAAAATGTTCATTTTTAGGCCAAAATCCATTAGCAGATCTGACCCAAATTGTCAAAGAAATTTCCCGGCGGCGCCTATCGGCACCACCGGACTACTTTTACCTTAGATTTTCTCATATTTTACTCTAATTCAACTATTTTTTGTGCAAAATCTGTTACTAAAATAACCCAAATTGTCAAAAAATTTCCCGGCGGCGCCTATCGGCACCGCCTCCGCACCCCCCCCCCGCGCTTGGTGAATAAAACCATTTTTATTGCATAAAATAAACTTTTTGAAGTGTCCTTTGAATTCGCAAATTCTTCCCCTTATGTCCTTTGAAATCGCGTTGGCTGTACTTTGAAATCTAGTTCGGCCGATGGGAACCCTGGTATAATAAGATTTACCAATTAAAAGATTGTTTTTACATTTAATTGGGAAAATTTTTTTTCTTATTTCCCGTTCCCGCCGGGATTCGCATTAAAATTTTGCAGGATTTCTACGTTAGGGTTCCCGTGCGGTCCCACGCTTTTTTTTGAGTTCGTTCCCATAAAAAATTTGGCTTTGGTCGGTTTTTAGCTTCCCTCAGCATTTTACGCGTCCCATTTTGACTTTACTTTCTCAAAAAATTAGAAAATACGAATCCTTTCAACAGGATAAGAATATTTTGGAAGTAATGCGTAGTCATTGCGTTGCCCTGTTTAAAAGGGCAAGTTTCTGATTCATTTATAAATGAATATTAGTAGGGTTGGTCGGGACCGGGTTCCGGGGGTTTTGGTGTCGCTGATCACGAATACGGCATTCGTTTTGGTCAATTTCCAATTCCTCGACCCAGACTCGAAGCAAAGCGAGAATTCTAATTTTAGAAAATTTATTTTTATGGTCCTTAGTTTTACAATTCAATTTTCAGCTTACACATTTATTCTTTTTCAATCAAAAAAGACGCGTATTGTTCGGGAGCTGTCGTTTTTTGTACTTCAAGTCAGGTTCGGAATTTCGGGTTGAAGGCAGGAATGTTAGATGTTCTTTTTTGAACAAATCTTTGAAACTCAAAATATTTTTTTTACAGTATTTTTGGCGCTAATGTTAAAGTGACCCTTTTGAAACCAAAGGGGGGCACTTACGGTTTTTTCGACAATTTTTTTTCTTCAAAATTCGCCATTATAAATTTCATTCGTGATAAGCGACCTCAAAAATCTTTGGATATATCTATTTAGGACTTTAAACCAAAAAAAAAAATGGTGACGCTTTTTGAAAACCAAAGGAGGGACCCGTTTGATTTCTTTGTTTTTCTTCAAAATTTGGCTAAAAAAAACGCCACTTTCGTGACCAGCAATATCAAAAACATTTGTAAACACATTTTTTTGTACAAAAAATAACAACAAAAAAAAAGGTATCAAAAAAATCAAAAGGTTCCTTCTCTGGTTAGTGCCAAAATTTTTTTGAGCCTATTTTGTTCTTTTTTCTTACAGTGAGGAAAAAAGTAAGAAAATGTTACCTATCTTCTATATTTTTAAAGTGAAATTTTGAAAAAATTTTTTGGGCGGGCCTGTCGGCGCCGCTGACCCTTTCTTTAATAAAATGAACGTATCTTTGTAGCGCCGAATGTTTGCCAATTATGAGGATGAGCTTCAATATATTCGGGAGCAATTGTCTAATCTTTTCATGGACCTTCGCCAGGCGCAACACGATGGAGTGGCTGAATTGTGGAGGGATGTTGGGAGATTGCAAGAGCAAGAGAGGGATGTACTCCAACGAATTGTAAAAAAGTATTGAAAATAAAAAAAAAATAAAAATTGTTTTATTGGCAGGCAAACCGCCCGATCCGCAGGCGCTCAACGAGGCGCCGGGGACGGGGACGCCGCTGAAGAGAAGGGAGAAAATAAGGATATGCAAAAGGAAGAGGAAGAGAGGGGAAACGAAAGCGAGAAAGCGGAAGGGGAAAAGAAGGAGGGGAAGGCAGAAAAGGAGCAGCAGAAGAAGACGGAAGAGGAGGAAGCGCAAGAAAACGAGAAAGGAGACAGTCCATTCAAAATAGAGGGCGAAGAGAAGGCAGAGGAAAACTCGACGATACCAGTGGGGGACAAAGGTAATGAAAAGGGAAAGAGAGTCAATTAACACATAAATGAATCATTTAGCAGAACATAATCATCATAATGGGCATGGCCATGGAACAGTCGAAATTGGCGAACAAAATGATGGCCAAAACGAACAAATCCATGGGGAGGAGGAGGAAAAGTTGAACAACAACAGAAATGAAGTGCCATTGTTTTATAAATTTTTAAAATTTTAATTTGTATTTTTAGACTTTGACCAAAGAAATGGCAGGGCAAACCGAAGACGGAGAAGCAATGGGCACAAATCGAAGTGCGGAAAGCCAATCGCCGAGCAGAGAGGAGGAAAAGCCAATTGTATTTCCAACGGAAAGCGTAGAGAATGGGACGACGACAACGGCCATTTGGACAAAGGCATTCCGAAATTCAATTTGAAATTTATTCAAATTTTAGCATAACATTGGCATTGATCAAGCAGAGGAGCAGGAGAAAATGCCTCAGCCGGAACGGGCACAAATCACTCACATGAGCAGGGAAGGGGACAAAATGCCAGAAAAAGAACCACGGGAAGAAGGAGCGGACAGAGGAGGAGAAGAAGAAACGACTAATGCACCCGCGGAAATGAACACGGACATTTTGGCACCACGGGGACCACCGGCGGCGGGTTGGAGAGAAAAAAAGAAATAAATAGAGGAAATAATTAATAGGCACAGGGGAGGACAAACAACAAGCGGAAGTGCCGTCGTTGCCCACGGAAGAGAAACATCCGACGGCACAAACGGAACAGTCGCAAATGACGGCACAACCAACGGAAGGACAGTCACCGATGACGCCGGAGGGACATGCCGTTGAAACAGTTGCGGAAGACACGTCGGAAAATGCACAAAAAGGGGCGGAGGAGGAAGACATACAGCAGACACAACGAGGTATAATGGAGAGGAGGGAAGAGAGCGAGAGAAAGTAAGAGCGGAGACACAGAGATAAAGAGGGAGAGTTGACACAGAGATAAGGAAGGAGAGAGAGGATCAGAGTGAGGATAGGGAGAGATAGAGAGCAAG
Organism: Heterodera filipjevi; assembly: GCA_039877585.1. Lineage (NCBI taxonomy): Eukaryota > Metazoa > Nematoda > Chromadorea > Rhabditida > Heteroderidae > Heterodera > Heterodera filipjevi. The sequence continues at coordinate 40,911 of JBDPZO010000300.1, read as the reverse complement.
TGGACACTGAAATAGAGAGAGGGGCGAAAGAGAAAGAGAGAGGCCGGATTTTAATCATAATTATAATTATTGCAAATAAAAGGGCATCAAATTAAGGGGATTTGCCCATCGATGAAACGACAACAATTGTTCCTGTTTCGCAAACAATTGCAACAACAGAAGAGGAGGTAAAACAAAAGTCCTGCAAACAGACCCTGAAAAGCCCAGTAAAATACTACTCACGCTAAATCGGCCACGCTAAACTGACCCGATCCTGAACTTCAATACAATGACAACAAAACGCACTCGCATTGATGCCAATCTTTCGCCACTGGCTGATAACTCCGACAAAATCAATTCCCTCTTAAACAGTCAAATTGCTATTACCCAGTCCACTATCGACTCAATCAATAAATTGCTCCCCTCCCTTACCACTGACCAAATGCCTATTCTGCAATTGCTTATTAACACTCTTTCCTCCCAATTCGGCCTTCTTACCCAATCAATTACTCATCTAAAAATCCAACCCTCACCGTCCACTTCCAACATCGCAATTTCTGCCGAAGAATTAGAAAGACAGCGAAGCCTAGTCCTGCTGGGGTTGCCCGAGAGTACTGACGCTACTCCCTCTAAAAGGGCCGAACAAGACCGTCTCCATGTCACATGCATTCTCGATAAGTTGGGGATCGAGAGCGGTCCAAATATTGTTTACCGTTTGGGCCGTCCAACTAACCCAACTCATAAAAGTGCTCGGCCCGTCAAAATTTTGTTGCCTTCTCGTGCCTTACAGAAACAGGTCCTCTCCCTTTGGCGTAGCAAAAACACAACAATCCGCTCGAGCGCTCCTCACTTCACAAATGCCCACCTTCGAGAGTCACTAACACGAGACCAGCTCGATGAGAAACGCCGACTTCACGAACTTTGCATGTCCAAGCGGTCTAAAGACAACCAAGATTGGATCGTCTATGCTGGATCTGTAATTTTGCGTTCCGAAATTCACATCTTTCGTAATCAATCTCAATCACAAACTGCTGCTTTTTCTACTCCTAACCCAAATCCATCAAAAAACTAAGTAATGTGGGGCCCAATCTTCCACGCCACTCAAATTGGTTCAATTCAAATTCTCCTTTAAATTGTGCAATCATTAACTGTCGCTCTATCAAAAACAAAATTCCTGAATTTCATTCTCTTATCTTTGACAACTCACTCAATATTATTTTTCTTTCCGAAACCTGGCTTTCTGATAATGGCCTAAACCCCCTACTTTCGGTCTTCGGCAAATTCCAAGTTTTTCTATGCAATAGACAAAATTTCAAATCCAAAGGGGGCGGCTCTGCCATTTTAATAGACAGCAGGGTTTCCGCTAAGCCAATTCTTTCTCTTTCCAAAAATGGATTCGATATTTTAATCATTGACATTCTAAAAAACAAACAATCCCCATATAGGCTCATTGCTGTTTATCTCGCACCTAATCGCCCTAAAACAATTGTAAATCAACTACTAAAAATTATTCAAAAACATCTTACTATCAACACTTTCCTCTGTGGCGATTTAAATTGTCCGTACATTAATTGGCTCAACCCTGATAAGAATAATCCCTTAGGAGACTTGACTTCAACCCTAGGTCTAACCCAACTAGTAATGGAACCAACGCGCGGCCCCCACATTCTTGACATTTGTCTTACAAACTCCCCACATTTTGTCTCATCAATCAAAGTCCAGGCTGGTCTCTCTACATCCGACCATCATTCTGTCTTATTCAAACTTTGTTATGTTCCTCTTCTTAAAATTAAATGCCCTAAAGTCAGTGTTTTTTCTATTGAAAATATCTTCAAAGCTGCCCCATTGTTAACTCAAATCCATTTTTCAAATTTTTTCTATGTAAATGAGAAATTCGATCATATGGTGGAATGTATTCAAAATATTGTTGACAAACATTTCCCAAAAAAGCAAATACATCAGAATAAGTGCAAAATTAATTACCCAAATGAAATTAAAGAAAAAATTAAACGTAAACTGCATTTTTTTAAGTTAATCCAAAAATCTCAGATTTATAAATCAGAATACAGAACAATCTGCTATGAAATAAAAAAAGCCATTTCCGATTATAAAAACAAATGGGCAAATGACCTTACTTCCTCACCAAATAAATTTTTTAAATATATCAAATCACAAACCAAAACTAAAGACCTCATCCCAACTCTCTTCTACAACTCTGTCGTTTATCCTGATGATTGTTCTAAAGCTCAAATATTTGCTGAAATATTCGCCGAATATTTCAATAATATCCGAAATAATACAACACCCCATATTTGTGGCACTCAGTCTTCCAAATTTTTAAATGATATTCAATTTGATATTCATACTGTTCATAATCAACTCGCTTCACTTCCCGACAATCTCTCTCAAACTGTTGAAAACATCAATTATCGATTACTCAAACATTGGAGGCTTCCTCTCTCCCCCATTCTTACCACTTTGTTTAGGGAGTCACTCGATTGTGGTCATATTCCTAATCAATGGAAGCACTCTATCATTATCCCAATCCACAAAAAAGATTCAAAATTTGATCCCTCGAACTACAGGCCAATCTCAATCACCTCTTCGGTATGCAGGATTTTTGAACGTATTATCTCCAAACAAATTATAGACTTCCTTCTAAAAAACAAACTAATCTCTGATCACCAATTTGGTTTTTTGCCTAAAAGGTCTACAATTACCCAGCTTCTTAAAACATTTGAAGATTGGTCTGATGCCCTGATTGAAAATAATAGAATTGATGTTATCTATTTTGATCTTAAACGTGCCTTTGATTCAGTACCACACAAATATCTCATATCTAAATTACACTTCATTGGCATTAGAGGCAAACTTCTAAGATGGATCAGTAATTTTCTCGATAATCGCACTTTTGTTGTTAAAATTGGCAATCATTACTCTTCAAAAAAGTCTATCTTCTCCGGTGTTCCACAAGGTTCTGTCCTCGCCCCATTGCTCTTCATTATCTATATTAATGATATAACGTTCAAAATAAACCCCTCTGTTAATATAAAACTGTTTGCTGATGATATCAAAATTTACAAAATTGTAAAAAATAATTCTGAAATCGTTACTCTTCAAGATACAATTTCAGACATTGTGGCATGGTGTGAATTGTGGGGACTCAACATTGCTGCCAACAAAACCAAAGTTCTCACAATTAATCCCAAATCCTTGCACAATTTGTCTCCTAGCTACTATACAATTAATACCAACAAAATTGCTACCTCAGAATTTATTAAAGATTTGGGTATTATAATTAATAGCAAACTCGATTTTTCCCGTCACATTAACTCAATTGTGAAAACTGCCTTATTTCGTGCTTTACAAATATTAAATGTACTCCATTCCACTAAGCCAGCTACTTGGGCCCGCGCTTATAAATCTTTTGTACGCCCTACGCTTGAGTACGCAACAGTTATTTGGAATCCAAAAACTAAAACCCTTTCGGACAAAATCGAACGCGTACAAAAACTTTTCACGCGATGGGCTTTAATTAATTGCCGACTGCCTAAATCACCATATGAAAATCGTTTAAAACAATTTAATTTGGATACTCTATCATTCCGTCGTAATCTCATTGATCTTTGTGCCTTCCATAAGATTTGCCATTGTCATACCCACATCGATCCCAAAACACTCATCCCTTTCACCTCACGTCCTAGTCGCAGACATTCTTTACAAATCTATAAAAAAAGAAAAAGCCCAATCAATTGTAACCTATTCTTAAATCGTATCACAAATGCATGGAATTGTCTTCCTTCTGACATTGTCCTAAATCCCTCCCCACATCTTTTCAAATTAAAACTTCTGTCACACCTAAAGACCTGATCTCTCCTGTTTTCCTTCTTACTCTTTGACACATTATTATTAAATTTACTCTCTATCTTCTTTTCACGCCGCTCTTATACTGTCTATCATGTTAGTGATTTGCTTTTGCATTTCCTTTGATGGTTGAATAAATAAATAAATAAATAAATAAATAAAAATAAAATTTTGTTTAATTAATTTAGCAACAAACAACGCCAATTCCAACACCATCGGCGGGAGAAGGCGAAAAAGAAGCGAACGAAGTGGCAGAAAAGACAAATGAGCAAACGACGGAAAGGACAACGAAAATGGGACAAATGGAAGGCGAAGGAGCGGAGAAACATGGTAAAAAAGGAGGGAGGAGGACAAATGGAAAAATAAAATAAAAATAATAAATGAAAAAATATATAAAAAGGGTAAATAAACAAATTATTAAATAACAAAACTATATAAAACTAAGCTAATATAATAGATTCGTTTGTTTCCATCCGCAGAATTGGAACTTGCCCGTGCCTTTCGCACTCCGTTCCTTTTACGACTCACCAAAATCGAATGGCGCCCCGAATTTGGCGATTTGTCAAGCGGCGCGGCAAGGAAATTGCAAGAGCAAATCCGATCGGATGTCAGCAAATGTCAAAATGGTCAATCTTTGAACTGTTCTCATTTCAGCTTCATTCGGCACTCTCCGCCGCCATTGGGCCCACCTTTTTGGATTACCAAGTGGAGGCATTACACCAAGGATCAGTGATTGTGGAGGGCCAACTGTTGAGCCGAGAAGAGATCAATGATGCCCAAAATGTGGCAATTGCATTGGAAAAGGTGCCAAAGAAAACACACGCCAAATTCAAAGTCCATTTAATTGCTTTGCCCAGGCAATTGTCTCCCGCGGCGGCGAATTGGGCGGAAATGCGGTGGACCCCGAAGGGATAAGTGTGGCGGGTGAGCGGACAACAGCCAAATGACTCTGACTGATCACAATTTTCAGGCCTTCCCGCCCATGGGCCGGCCGGAAACAGTGTGGCGGCTAATCAAAGACAGCAACAAGAGGAGGATGCCCTCAATCACAAAAACATTGTACAGATGAACAATCGGCGAAACAATGGCACGCTGAAACTGAAGGAGGAAATTTGCATGGTGGAAAATGGGAAGGGGACACAGGCGACAAATCAGCACCGATTTACCACGGACGGGGGCGGCGGCGTCAATTTGTAACACGCAAAACAGACTATTTTTCCATATTTCGCGATTTATGTCCATATTTCCATATTGGTCCATATTTGAGCATTATGTCCATATTTTATGTTCATATTTTGCCATTTTTGAAAAAATTCATAAGAAAAATGCAATAAAACGAAAATATTGCCCTACAAAATTTTTTTCTGAAAATTTCAAAAAATCCCCTCATAAAATAAAAAAAACTTAGAATTTTTGCAAAAATTTTTCGCAATTTTTTTTTATTAATATTTCTGATTAAAAAAAATAAATATCGAATGCGTTTTGCCCCCAAAACTTGGAAATGTATCTCATTGCAATTTCACCAATAAATTGAAAATTTTGAAGAAAGTTAACCCCAATTCGGAAAAATTTATATCCATATTTTTGAAATTTTATGTCCATATTTCGCGATTTTGGTCCATATTTTATGGCTATATTTGGCGATTTTATATCCATATAATTTGGAACCCTACTCATCAGGGATGTTGCGTTTCGTCTTTCGTTTTCTTTCGTATTTTCGCCTTTTTTGGGTCTTTCACTTTCGCCTTTCGCTTTTTGGCACGAAAGACGAAATAAAAGTACACCCCTAAGATTGAGTTTTTTTTGGAAGCAAAAAGTAAGAGAATTCGGAGTAGAAATAATTTAAAGCAATAGAAAAATTAGAGTTCGACGGGAAATTTTTATGCCAGAAACGGGAGTTCTAATGGGGATGGTCTCATTTGTTAACGGATTGTAACCTAAAAACTGACCATTTTGGGGGAAAATCTGGGCTCTCCTGCATTTTATGAGTCCAATCGAGAAATTAAAGATGTAACACAATTTATTAAACTGCATATTTCGATTAAAAAAAACTATGAGTGTAACACTTTTTATGAGTCTAATCTAACTTCATATGTAAGTGTTTAAGAAGCCAATTTTCAGACAGGGAATAAATGTCTCATGTCTTATGATTAGCCTGGCGCGCTAACGATTGGTCGAAGCACGATTGGTCGAAGCAACGATTCGTCGACACAGCCAAAAACGAACGATTCGTCGACAAATTTTCAAAATTGAATTTTCTTTAATTAAACGTGTAAAAGGCATCTTGTATTCCATTAGACTGACGAAATTATCCGCAATACGCTTGAAAATCTCTAAAAAAATCAAAACATAAATATTTGACTGAATTATCCAGGGACGAAGAGAACGAGGCGAACATTGTTCGCCAGCGTAAATCGATGAAATGTCGTCGCTGCTGACGTTGGCACCAACTCCATTGAAATCTTATTATGGCCAGAGTCTATACCGGAACATGAAGCGGCTTCCCTCGTTCAGATGTATGGAGAACAATCAACGTGTGGTGAAGCGAGCCGAAACACATACAGGTGACAAAAATTCATGAAATTAGTCCTCCTTTTTCAGAAGTATTCTTTCTCTGATAAGGTTATCTTTTTAAATTCGATTTGGTTTACATAAAGCAGTGATTTCCGCACCCACAGATTTCTCATAGACCACTGACTTTCCGAAATAGAAGCTCAAACAAGAATGATATTATATCAAACAAAAAGATACTATTTGAAACTCAATTTTGCATTAATATTTTTAAGATTCGTTAAAAGCATAATAATTGTTTATTGCCAACAAACGAACGAACAATTGACCATCCACAAAATGTCGGACATCCAAAGGAAGCAAAACGAAATTTGAAGCGAATGTGAGTTGAATTTTAACCGGAAAATGCTAACATTTACGGACATCCGAGTCGCGCCCCTCCCCCATTTTTGATCATTTTCAGTCGAATTTGCAACGACATTTATCTGGATGTTTTCCGTTTGTTGTCACCTTCCAAAGTCGGATTGGAATTTGCATTGGTCTCCGACAGATTCGACGCATTGGTCAACACATTTAAAAAGCAGTAAATGGGCACTTGCCAATTTGAGAATTTGGTCAAAGGAAATTGTCAAAAAGAATGACGATGAATCTGAGAAAGAACTGCCATTTTCGCAGAAAGCATTGCCCAATTCGGTCGTCGGCTTCACTCGTGTTGACTTTCGGTGGAGTTCATTGAATTTAATAAAGTTTTTTTTTATCTTAACCATCTCTTTTTATAGTTCGATCGATTCCGATGCCATTGGACGTCTTTTGGAGTCGAATTGGAATATTTTTGCCACTTCAGATGCAGGGATACGTCGGTGGCCTTCGTGTTCGCGCAGAAAATGAGATGATAATGATTAATTCATTTTTTTTTCTTTTGGCTTTTTTATTTGTTATCGTGTTGTCACGTCAAATGTTAAAAAATAAAATACCTTTGTTCTGTCAATTTTTTTTGCAGTGAATTAACTCCATCTAAGTGCCTAAGGAAGTAAATTATGAAAAGGGTGGGCATATTTTTGGCGGACAGACGAATTGACTGGGCAATTAGAGTTTTTTTACTAGGCGGACGAATCGTCGGTTTTTGGCTGGGCGGACGAATCATCGTCCGGACGAATCGTAGTCGGACGAATCGTAGTGCCCCGTGTCGTTTTCTAGCTAGTTGAAACTTAGTCGGCACACGTTTAATTAAAGAAAATTCAATTTTGAAAATTTGTCGATGAATCGTTCATTTTTGGCTGTGTCGACGAATCGTTGCTTCGACCAATCGTGGGGCAGCGGATTAGCCTTACAAAACTAAAATTGAACTTTGAAAAAATTTTTATGCTCGACAAATATTCTTTTTCATCGTCGAGTGAGCAAACAAATAGAGCTGCTCGAGAGTCTCGGTCTCGGTTCTCGAGTCGAGAAATTTCTCGGGTTTTTTGGGTCTCGGACTCGGTCTTTTGATCTCGGTTTCCGAGACATTTTTTACACCCCTAAAGATTGCATTTTTGGGTCAGAACAAACAGCAAAAACTAAGGTGCAATAAACCTACAAAAAATGTAGTTTCCTACAATGCGGCAGAGAAACGAAATAAGAAATAGGTAAATGTAGGTAAATTGTAGGTCCAAAGGAATAATAAGAAATGGGCAAAATGTCAGGCCTCGGGTGGGAATCGAACCCACGCCTCCACCCAATCCGTGGGCAGCTCTACCATTGAGCTACCGAGGCACATTCGCCCTTTCTTTTATGGATCTTATCAACCCCCGCTCTCGGCGTTTTAACCGCCCAGCCAGCTTCTTCCTTACAGAATGTAGTTTCCTACATTCAAATTGTAGGTAACTACAAATTTGTAGGTACCTACAAACCAGGGATGTTGCAAAAGGAAAAATAAAAAGCGAAAGGCGAAAAGCGAAATAAGCGAAACCAAAATAAAAAGCGAAAGGCGAAAAGCGAAAAAAGCGAAACCTAAATAAAAAGCGAAAGGCGAAAAGCGAAAAAAGCGAAACCAAAATAAAAAGCGAAAGGCGAAAAGCGAAAGCGAAAGGCCCAAAAAAGGCGAAAAAGCGAAAAGGCGAAAAGCGAAAACGCGAAATTTTTTTTTGGGAAACTCAAAAATTTAAAAATTTGCGCCAGAATCTTCATCATTTGAATTGTAAAAATTAGAGACCGGTTAAAAATAATTTACGGGATCGGGAGTCAGGAGTTGAAAAAAAACGGGACCGGACTCCCGTTCGGGGTTCCCGCCTTTATCCCGCTCCCTTAATCCCGTTACATTTTGCAGGAGTCCCGGGCGGGAGTTTCAAAAATTATAACTTAAGACATAAATTAAATTGGTAAATCATTTTGACCACTCTTTTTAAAAAAGTAAGAGTCGGCGGTGCCGATAGGCGCCGCAGGGAAAATTTTGAAAATTGGTTGTATTTTGGTAACAGTTTTTCACAAAAAATGACCAAATTTCTGATGCTTTTCGAGTTAAATTTTGAAAAAACATAGGCGAAAAAGGGTCCGGTGGTGCCGTTAGGCGCCACCGGAGAAAATTTTTGAAAATTATGGCTCATTTGTTAACAGATTTTCTCAAAAAGTGGTCAATTTGTGTCCTTTTTTGAAAAATTTCAAAAGGTAGAGTGTCCGGCGGTGCCTTTTTTCTACGATTCGACCCTCCAAATAAGGACAATTTATGATTTTTGGTACCTTGTGAAGATTAGTGAGATAATTTTTAAGAAAATCTAAGTTAAATGGTGTCCGGAGATATCGTTAGACGCCGCCGGATTTTTTTTGAAATTTAAATGATTTAATTTTTGCTTCACATACTTTATTTTGTGAATTTTTTTTTGTTTAACATTTTTTTTTCCTATAAAATGCGTATATCCGCGGATCACGGATGGATATGCCAAAAATTGGGACGGATACAGACGGACAGGGATATGAACCCCTCAACCAATGACACCAACAATTTATTAATTTTCTTTTCTCCGAGATTTTCCTACGTATCTTCCAAAAAAAACTCTATCTTTAGGGGTGTACTTTTATTTCGCTTTTGCGCCAAAAAGCGAAAGGCGAAAAGCGAAATAAGCGAAACCAAAATAAAAAGCGAAAGGCGAAAAGCGAAATAAGCGAAACCTAAATAAAAAGCGAAAGCGAAAAGGCGAAAGCGAAATACCCAAAAAAGGCGAAAATGCGAAAAGGCGAAACGCGAAAAGCGAAACTTGCAACATCCCTGCTACAAACTCTTCATTTTACCTACTATTTCTTTTGTCTCACTCCTTTCATTTTTTCTGCCACTGTCTCACTGCACTCTCTCTCTCATTTTGACTACTCTGTTCCTTGGCACTTAAGCCATACGCACATTTCCTATGTTAGGATACGCACGCGTCTGAAATCTCCAGCACAACCGCACGCATCCACTCGCTGACGCGTGCGGTTGTGCTGGAGATTTCGGACGCGTGCGTATGCACAAGCAGCAAGGAAGAGGAAAGGAGCGTATGGCTTAAGTGCCAAGGAACAGAGAAGTCAAAATGAGAGAGAGAGTGCAGCGAGAAAGTGGCAGAAAAATTGAAAGAGAAATAGCGGGTAAATTGCACTAGCATTTTTGAAAGTTATGAGCTTTTCTGGCATAGTGATTTTGTAGGTACCTACAAATTTGTAGGTACCTACAATTTGAATGTAGGAAACTACATTTTTTGAGTGTCAGACACAAATTGTAGGAAACTACATTTTTTGTAGGTTTATTGCACCTTAGCAAAAACAAAAGTAGCAAATATTCACTTTCAAATATTGCGATATTTCGCCAACATTTCTCTAAATCTATTGCTTTAACTATAGCAATTTTTCATTTATTATATTCAGACACATTCGTTTTGCTTTTTCCCCATTTCATTAATATTATCCATTTATTTTTGACCATAAATCAGCAAATCATTTTTTTTAGAAATGGAAAGAATCGAAGAGCAATTAATTCTTAATGAAATTATGGAAAATGATGATGTACAAGAGGATGCTACATTTGCAAAGACCAATGAAGGGCATCCTGGAGAGAAACATTATAAGCTCGACAAGACCAAGCCAGCACGCTCTATTTTACGTTATTTTCAATTTATCAAAGCGGATAAGTTGGCAAAGGCGGGATATGCGGTAAGCAGTTTGGACGAACCGATGGAAATACATATGGAATGACAAGGCATCTGAGACGGCACGCAATGTAGGACCCTTTAAAACCAAAAATGATCATATTGAATTCTAGGATTTAGGAAGGAATTCGAAAATGCCAAAAAAGGTGCCGGAAATTGCCCGAAGTAAAATTAGTAACTTTGCAATGCATTAATGAAAATTTAAGTTAACGAATGAAATCGCGCAAGTTCATGACTAAATTAATGGAATCGAAATACACAGAACAATCAACAGTTCTTAAAAATGCAATCGGGACAGCCAAACATTTGTCCTTCACTACCGATTTATGGCAGAACCGCAATAAAAAGCATAGTTTCTTGAGGCGAGTACCAACCAAAAAAAATTAAAGTAATGTTTTCTTTTAGCCTTACATGCCATTACATCAATGATTCATTTGAGAGCGTTTGGAATGTTTGCGCAACACAGCTAATGGTCGAGGCACATACCGCAATTAATATAAGCCGCTGTATTACCGAAATTTTTCATCAGTTTGGTGTCAATTGTCAGCGTGTTCATTTGTTTTTGCGCGATGCGGCATCATCTATAATTGGTGCTATTGAAGATTTGAATTTTGACCATTTCGACTGTTTTTATCATAAAATAAATTCGGTTAGTTGAAATCAAACTCTCAAAACAATTGATTATTAAGGCGCTAAATGATGGAATGGAGAACAAAAACAAATGCATTCCTGAACTTAAGGCACAAATTCAAACATGCCGAGAATTAGTCGGATTTTTGCAACCGCTCTAAAAATTTTCAAAATATTTTGTCCAAACAGCAAGGATTGATCGGTGCGCCGAAAAATGGCAATTTTAAATGACCTGTAGTATGACAAATGCTAATTTGTAATTTTTAGGATGTGGTCACTCGTTGGAATAGTTCACTAATAATGATTGACCGCATTATTCATCAGCAGCGGTCACTAACTCTGGCCCGAATTGATTTTCCGGATGTGAGCTTACCCGATTTCGAATTACTAAAATATCTTTTGCAGGTAATTATCTTTGATAAAATTCACTAAACAAAGAGTCGTTTCGTTAGGTGTTGACCCCAATCGACACTTTTACGAGGAAATTATCGAGTCGGAATGAATCAATTTGAACAGTTTTACCAACATACAAATGTTTATTGTTAGTTTTGAATGAACTTCAAACGGATCTTCCCATAATTCGTAAATTCAAAAAAGTTGTGGCTAATGGTTTGAAAACCCGCATGGCTAAATATGAGCGAAATAGGTCATTTCATTTTTTTTAATATATTATACACATATTTTGATTCAGCTTTCTGGTGATCTCCACACTGATTGATCCCCGATATAAAAACCATTCAAATGTTTTTGGTTTTGCGGAACGCATTCAAAATAAGATCCTCCTTCAGACTGAATTAGATCAGAAATACTTATCTGCTCCACCCAGTTCAGTCGAGTCTGAAAGAACATTCAGCAAATTGTCAGAGATTTACAGTCTAAAAGATCTAGCCTCTCAGATAATCATGCAATGCAACAGCTTTTTTTGTATTTCAATTTTAATAAATGAATGTATATTTATCATGCAAAAAAAAGATTTTTTTGGTAAAAAAAATAATTTTTATCCTATTTTTTAAAGAAATTTCTCGGTCTCGGTTCTCGAGTCGAGAAATTTCTCGGGTTTTTAGGGGTCTCGGTCTCGAGTCTCGGTGTCAAGTCTAGGTCTCGAGTCTCGGTGTCAAGTCTCGGTCTCGGTTCTCGGGAAATTTAGGGTCTCGAGCAGCTCTACAAACAAACATAATTTTTCAAGTTTCAACTTATGGAGAAAAAAATTCGCAGTCGTACTGCATTAAGTCTCGATTGGACTCATAATTTTTGATTGGACTCATAAAAGTCAATTGGACTCATAAAATGCAGGAGAGCCAAAATCTGTTAACAAATCGGCCATAAATTTACAAAATTTCCCCTCACCACCGTACCCCCATTCACTTAGGGTTTGTCTAAAAACCACAAAGTAATCATTTTTTTGTTGTTACTAAAATACACTGAGATTTCCAAAATTTCCCCGACGGCACCTACCTCCCGTCGTTCACTCGAAATTCTTTACATCTTAATTGGTAAAAAAGAAAGGAATATTTATGTACTTATTTGTGATTTTTGGCACCTAAAAACCCCAGCACAAAAATCATCACGAAAATTTTTTTTTACGGCTTTTTATTTTTTTAAATTGGCTTTATGGTGCCCAAACTTCATGTCGCCTATTTTTTTGGTGGGTGGAACGAACGGCATCATGTGATTCCGACAGTGGTTGATTTCGACAGTGATTGATTTCGACAGTAGGTGATTTCGACAGTGAACTATTTCCCTTGCTCTTTATGTCTGCTATTGGTTTCGACAGTACAGTGAATTCGACACTGAGTGATTTCGACAGTAACACCGAGTTTTTAAAATTGGCATCAAATTAAACTTTCACCTAAGCAAATTGAACAAAATAATGAGTGATTTCGACAGTAACACCGAGTTTTTAAAATTGGCATCAAATTAAACTTTCACCTAAGCAAACGGAACAAAAATGAGTGATTTCGACAGTAACACCGAGTTTTTAAAATTGGCATCAAATTAAACTTTCACCTAAGCAAACGGAACAAAAATGAGTGATTTCGACAGTAACACCGAGTTTTTAAAATAAAACAGGAACTTTTTCTAAAAAAAAACCACCCCTAAAACTCCATATTTTTTTTTGGCAAATATGGAATTTATTTTGGTTCTATTGCACTTTATGAGTCCAGTCAGAGTTTATGAGTCCAATCAGAAATTATGAGTCCAATCAGAAATTATGAGTCCAATCAGAGTTTATGAGTCCAATCCGTATTTAATGAGTCCCGTCAGCAGAGTTATGAGTCTAATCAAACTTTTAAGAATCCAATCGGGGTTTATGAGTCCAATCACTATATATATTATTAGATTGGGTATTGATATCTAATTTCCTCAAGAATATTTTGAAAAATTTTCGAATTTCCATGAAAGCGACGGAACATATTGGTAAAGTTAAGTTGGTAACATGTCAGAGTTAGTACCGTGCAAGTGTCGCAGTCTAATTTTAAGTGCACGCCAAGTTGCCTCTATTCCTTGTGTGTGTACCCTAAGGTCATTCGGATCCACAAAAAAAAAAAATTGACGTATTTAAAAATGATCGGGAATTGGACTCATAATTTCTGATTGGACTCATAAACTCTGACTGGACTCATAAAGTGCAATAGAACCAAAATAAATTCCATATTTGCCAAAAAAAAATATGGAGTTTTAGGGGTGGTTTTTTTTTAGAAAAAGTTCCTGTTTTATTTTAAAAACTCGGTGTTACTGTCGAAATCACTCATTTTTGTTCCGTTTGCTTAGGTGAAAGTTTAATTTGATGCCAATTTTAAAAACTCGGTGTTACTGTCGAAATCATCAGTGTTTTTAAAGTCATGAAGAAAATTTTCTAGGGGTTATCGGGGCCGCTGATCACGAATATGACCTCCGTTTGGTCCAATTCCGAACCCCGACCCAAATTCGAACAAAAAGTCGAAAACTTAAATTTTTTTAATTTAATTTTTTGGCCAAAAAGGTATTAAATAGCCTTGCATCATTTAATAACGCTTTTTTCCAGCGTTTCATGTATTAAAATCATTATAAGTTCGAAAAATAAAATTTTTAAAAATTTGAGTTTTCGACTTTTTGTTCGAATTCGGGTCCGGGGTTCGGAATTGGACCAAACGGAGGTCATATTCGTGATCAGCGGCCCCGATAATCCCCTAGAACATGTTTTTCATGACTTTAAAAATAAAATTTTTTTTTTTTGAAAATGGGGGGACAAACCGAACTAGGTTTATGGAAAAGCAAGCACAGGAACGGCCGCTTTATCCTCAGAAACCATTCGCAATCACTGAATTATATGACCCGGAAAAGGCGGGCGAAAAATTATTCCAAAAAGTGAGCGAACCGTGGCAAAGTGTGCCGTACAGGTGAAACAATTTGAGAAGAAACTTGGCAAAAAAAGGAGCAAATATATTCATTTGAAGCCCTTCTGTCAAAGCTTTGCTTTTCAATGACATTGCCGCTGCCATTGGCGGCACCCCTTTGGTCAAATTACAGCGAATTCCGACGGAAGACGGCGTCGAGGCGGAAATTTGTAATGATAGAAAAAGCGGATTAATTTGAATTAGAGCAATATAAATACCTAAAAATTCCTTTTTATTTGTTTCAGTGGTCAAATGTGAGTATTTAAATGCCGGTGGGTCGGTGAAGGATCGAATTGCGCGAAAAATGGTTGAATTGGCCGAAGCAAAGGTGCCTCCCCCCGCCCAGGGATACTCTCTCATAAATGCCGTCTAATTGTTTTTAATTGCCTTAGGGCGTTCTCCGTCCCGGTCACAGTACCATCATTGAGCCCACCTCGGGCAACACGGGCATTGGCTTGGCATTGATGGCGGCCATTCGCGGCTATCGCTGCATAATTGTGATGCCGGAGAAAATGAGTCAGGAAAAGGAGTGCGTGTTGCGCGCATTGGGCGCCCAAATTGTACGGACTCCGTCTCACAAGGCGTACACGGAGGCGGACAGTCACATTGGAGTGGCACTACGAATGCAGCGGGAAATCGACGGGGCCGTCATTTTAGACCAAGTCAAAGGGGGAAGGGAGGCCTAGCGAGGGCTTTTATAGTGAAAAAGAACACGGTAACGAAAAAAAAAGTGGTACGGTAAAAAGGCGCACTTTTTGAAAACATCTGTTGTTGTTGTTGAGCGTTGTTATTTCAGTACAGAAACGATGGGAACCCATTTGCGCATTATGAGGGAACTGCTGAAGAAATCATTTGGGCATGCGATGGGAAATTGGACGCCGTGGTGGTCGGCGCCGGCACTGGTGGAACAATGACGGGAATAGCGAAGAAAATACGACAAAAACTGCCTTTTACGATCGATGCAAATCTTTTGATTCTTAGGTGGTTGGACGTTTCGACAAATTTTTGGAAAAATTTGTTTTTTATGTCAATGCCAATGATCTTTAAAAAAGAAAATCCTTATTTTTTCTAAACATTTTCTGATTATACAATAAAGAATAAGTTAATTTAATGATAAAGTAAATAAATTTAGTTATTTTATTCCAATAAATAAAATTGTCAAAAAACGGGGACCATTCCCAAATCTTTTTTTTTGTTTAATTGGCATTGTTATAATCTGATATTTTCTAAAATGTTATCGAATCCAAATATCCGGTAGCTCATCTTTTACGCTTTTCTAAATTGAATTGAAAAATGTTTAATAGTTTACAAAAATCAAATTTGGCACTTTATCATTGGCAATGTTTTTTCACTTTCGACCGAATCCTTTCTTTCGCATCCATTCGTCGTCAATAAATTTGCTCCTGAAAATTATTTTTCAAATTAATTTTCATTGGCACTTTGATTTGTCCACATGTAATTGCGAATTCCGTCCGGCAAAACTGTGACCACTCTTTTGCCTTCGCCCATTCGTTTGCCCATTTCCATCGCCGCCCAAACATTGGCGCCGGAAGAGCCCCCGCAGAGCAAACCCTCCCCTCCGACCAGTCGTCGCGCAGTGCGAAAGGAATTCGCATTCAGTGATTGCGAATCATTTCTGAGGATAAAGTGGCCGTTCCTGTGCTTGCTTTTCCATAAACCCATTGGCGATCTGTAATTTGAAATAAAAATTTGAAAATGCGCGTCCGTTCGTTTCCCCCCCCCCCCAAAAAAAATGTACCATCCATTCGTCGTTTAAGAGTTTGGTGAGGTAATTCCGCACACCGTCTTCCAACAAAAGCACACAATTCTGACCCTTCTTCAATTCTTTGGCGGCACAGAGAGCTCCAGAGACAATGGCACCTTTTGAGGGAAAAAAATTTAATTGGAAGCAAAATTAAGGGTAATTAATTAATTAATTAATTACCGGATGAGCTGCCACATAAAATGCCTTCTTCGCAGTGCATTTTTCTTGCCATTTGAAACGCATCGGAATCGCCAATTTCAATCTGAAGCACTTTTTAAAATTAAAAAATGAGTAGGCTACGCCAAAAACACCTGCTCATCAACGAGTGCCATGTCCAAAGTTGGCACTTTTCCACTGCTTGCGATGCCACCCACAAAATTGGGCCCATTCCCACGCAAATTTATTCCGACAATTTGTAATAGCAAAAAATTTAATATCAAAAAACGACTGAAATAAACCCGGCAGTTGGCATTGACTGATTTGATCTTTTGGGAAATGCCCGCCACTGTTCCGCCTGTGTCTTCAAAAAATATTTTTCTATTTTTTGGTGGGCTTTCCAAAATGTTTCTTTTTTTACCGACTCCGATCAGCACCATTTCGACGTCGTCGTCCAATGCGTCCAAAATCTCTGCCGCCGTCCCCTCAAAATGGCACATTTGGGTGCCAACTTCGTTGTTCTGAATGCCTTTTGACTGATCAGCTTTCTCTCTCTTTTGTCTTCTGCCCCCCCCCCCCCCCTCTCTGATCACTTCCCAAAACGGACATAATCCAACAGAACGGAGTTGGCATTGTCCCGCTGAATTTGCCGTGCCTTCCTTAAACATCGGTCGTCGTCCCTTCCGCCGTCGTCCGCCCTCTCAACCCGCGCCCCCAGTGCTTTCTCCACCAATTCGACTTCCCATTTGTTGCCCCCTCAGGCGCCACAATGACACAATGATAGCCAAGGATAGCGCACACATGAAAATTATCACAAATATTACACCGCTTTTTCCCTTTTGGCCCTTTTCCCCTCCGTGCCATGCCCCCGGGGGATTTGTCCAATGCCGACACTGACCATCGCCACTCCGATGCCGACATTGCCCGAGAGCGGCACGACAACGGTCATCCCCAGACGAAGTCGGCCCACCCTCTCGGCATTTTGGACCAATCGAAGCGCCACTCGGTCCTTCAGAGAGCCACTCGGATTCAGAAACTCGCATTTGTAAATATTCTAAGCTTAAATAGCCATATAAAAAGTAAAAAGGTGTAAGCGATAATATGTTTGATGTATGCCCAACACAATTGTTTTTACAAATTATCATTACTTTTCTGCTTTGGATAAAAACAGAGCGGACCTATATAAGCGGATATACAAAAAACATCGCAAAACAAATCCGACTTTCTGTTTTATTTCAATGCTTTATAAAAAAGTAAAGAGCCCTTTTATCTTTATGTTCCGCAACATTAATATTGGCCGTCCCATCAACCTCCTTAGGGAATTTTAAAACAACTCAGTAATTGAAGAGTCTTTCGCTATTTCTGCTTTTGTATTATTAATCTTTAGGAAAAAACTCATAAACTAACGGTAGTTTTATATTCTCAAACATTATAATCTTAAATAATCGGTTATATTCTAGGCTTAAATAGCCATAAGTAATAAAAAGTAAAAAGGTGTAAGCGATAATATGTTTGAGGTATGCCCAACCCAATTGTTTTTACACATCTATCATTACATTTCTGCTTTGGATAAAAACAGAGCGGACCTATATAAGCGGATATACAAAAAACATCGCAAAACTAATCCGACTTTCTTGTTTTATTTCAGTGCTTTATAAAAGTAAAGAGCCCTTTTATCTTTATGTTCCGCAACATTAATATTGGCCGTCCCATCAACCTCCTTAGGGAATTTTAAAACAACTCAGTAATTGAAGAGTCTTTCGCTATTTCTGCTTTTGTATTATTAATCTTTAGGAAAAAACTCATAAACTAACGGTAGTTTTATATTCTCAAACATTATAATCTTAAATAATCGGTTATATTCTAAGCTTAAATAGCCATAAGTAATAAAAAGTAAAAAGGTGTAAGCGATAATATGTTTGAGGTATGCCCAACACAATTGTTTTTACACATTTATCATTACATTTCTGCTTTGGATAAAAACAGAGCGGACCTATATAAGCGGATATACAAAAAACATCGCAAAACTAATCCGACTTTCTTGTTTTATTTCAGTGCTTTATAAAAGTAAAGAGCCCTTTTATCTTTATGTTCCGCAACATTAATATTGGCCGTCCCATCAACCTCCTTAGGGAATTTTAAAACAACTCAGTAATTGAAGAGTCTTTCGCTATTTCTGCTTTTGTATTATTAATCTTTAGGAAAAAACTCATAAACTAACGGTAGTTTTATATTCTCAAACATTATAATCTTAAATAATCGGTTATATTCTAGGCTTAAATAGCCATAAGTAATAAAAAGTAAAAAGGTGTAAGCGATAATATGTTTGATGTATGCCCAACACAATTGTTTTTACACATTTATCATTACATTTCTGCTTTGGATAAAAACAGAGCGGACCTATGACTGCGAATATACAAAAAACATCGCAAAACAAATCCGACTTTCTTGTTTTATTTCAGTGCTTTATAAAAGTAAAGAGCCCTTTTATCTTTATGTTCCGCAACATTAATATTGGCCGTCCCATCAACCTCCTTAGGGAATTTTAAAACAACTCAGTAATTGAAGAGTCTTTCGCTATTTCTGCTTTTGTATTATTAATCTTTAGGAAAAAACTCATAAACTAACGGTAGTTTTATATTCTCAAACATTATAATCTTAAATAATCGGTTATATTCTAGGCTTAAATAGCCATAAGTAATAAAAAGTAAAAAGGTGTAAGCGATAATATGTTTGAGGTATGCCCAACCCAATTGTTTTTACACATCTATCATTACATTTCTGCTTTGGATAAAAACAGAGCGGACCTATATAAGCGGATATACAAAAAACATCGCAAAACTAATCCGACTTTCTTGTTTTATTTCAGTGCTTTATAAAAGTAAAGAGCCCTTTTATCTTTATGTTCCGCAACATTAATATTGGCCGTCCCATCAACCTCCTTAGGGAATTTTAAAACAACTCAGTAATTGAAGAGTCTTTCGCTATTTCTGCTTTTGTATTATTAATCTTTAGGAAAAAACTCCTAAACTAACGGTAGTTTTATATTCTCAAACATTATAATCTTAAATAATCGGTTATATTCTAAGCTTAAATAGCCATAAGTAATAAAAAGTAAAAAGGTGTAAGCGATAATATGTTTGAGGTATGCCCAACACAATTGTTTTTACACATCTATCATTACATTTCTGCTTTCGATAAAAACAGAGCGGACCTATGTCTGCGAATATACAAAAAACATCGCAAAACTAATCCGACTTTCTTGTTTTATTTCAGTGCTTTATAAAAGTAAAGAGCCCTTTTATCTTTATGTTCCGCAACAGTAATATTGGCCGTCCCATCAACCTCCTTAGGGAATTTTAAAACAACTCAGTAATTGAAGAGTCTTTCGCTATTTCTGCTTTTGTATTATTAATCTTTAGGAAAAAACTCCTAAACTAACGGTAGTTTTATATTCTCAAACATTATAATCTTAAATAATCGGTTATATTCTAAGCTTAAATAGCCATAAGTAATAAAAAGTAAAAAGGTGTAAGCGATAATATGTTTGATGTATGCCCAACACAATTGTTTTTACACATTTATCATTACATTTCTGCTTTGGATAAAAACAGAGCGGACCTATATAAGCGGATATACAAAAAACATCGCAAAACTAATCCGACTTTCTTGTTTTATTTCAGTGCTTTATAAAAGTAAAGAGCCCTTTTATCTTTATGTTCCGCAACATTAATATTGGCCGTCCCATCAACCTCCTTAGGGAATTTTAAAACAACTCAGTAATTGAAGAGTCTTTCGCTATTTCTGCTTTTGTATTATTAATCTTTAGGAAAAAACTCCTAAACTAACGGTAGTTTTATATTCTCAAACATTATAATCTTAAATAATCGGTTATATTCTAAGCTTAAATAGCCATAAGTAATAAAAAGTAAAAAGGTGTAAGCGATAATATGTTTGAGGTATGCCCAACACAATTGTTTTTACACATTTATCATTACATTTCTGCTTTGGATAAAAACAGAGCGGACCTATATAAGCGGATATACAAAAAACATCGCAAAACTAATCCGACTTTCTTGTTTTATTTCAGTGCTTTATAAAAGTAAAGAGCCCTTTTATCTTTATGTTCCGCAACATTAATATTGGCCGTCCCATCAACCTCCTTAGGGAATTTTAAAACAACTCAGTAATTGAAGAGTCTTTCGCTATTTCTGCTTTTGTATTATTAATCTTTAGGAAAAAACTCATAAACTAACGGTAGTTTTATATTCTCAAACATTATAATCTTAAATAATCGTTTATATTCTAAGCTTAAATAGCCATAAGTAATAAAAAGTAAAAATGTGTAAGCGATAATATGTTTGAGGTATGCCCAACCCAATTGTTTTTACACATCTATCATTACATTTCTGCTTTGGATAAAAACAGAGCGGACCTATATAAGCGGATATACAAAAAACATCGCAAAACTAATCCGACTTTCTTGTTTTATTTCAGTGCTTCATAAAAGTAAAGAGCCCTTTTATCTTTATGTTCCGCAACATTAATATTGGCCGTCCCATCAACCTCCTTAGGGAATTTTAAAACAACTCAGTAATTGAAGAGTCTTTCGCTATTTCTGCTTTTGTATTATTAATCTTTAGGAAAAAACTCCTAAACTAACGGTAGTTTTATATTCTCAAACATTATAATCTTAAATAATCGGTTATATTCTAAGCTTAAATAGCCATAAGTAATAAAAAGTAAAAAGGTGTAAGCGATAATATGTTTGATGTATGCCCAACACAATTGTTTTTACACATTTATCATTACATTTCTGCTTTGGATAAAAACAGAGCGGACCTATATAAGCGGATATACAAAAAACATCGCAAAACTAATTCGACTTTCTTGTTTTATTTCAGTGCTTTATAAAAGTAAAGAGCCCTTTTATCTTTATGTTCCGCAACATTAATATTGGCCGTCCCATCAACCTCCTTAGGGAATTTTAAAACAACTCAGTAATTGAAGAGTCTTTCGCTATTTCTGCTTTTGTATTATTAATCTTTAGGAAAAAACTCCTAAACTAACGGTAGTTTTATATTCTCAAACATTATAATCTTAAATAATCGGTTATATTCTAAGCTTAAATAGCCATAAGTAATAAAAAGTAAAAAGGTGTAAGCGATAATATGTTTGAGGTATGCCCAACACAATTGTTTTTACACATTTATCATTACATTTCTGCTTTGGATAAAAACAGAGCGGACCTATATAAGCGGATATACAAAAAACATCGCAAAACTAATCCGACTTTCTTGTTTTATTTCAGTGCTTTATAAAAGTAAAGAGCCCTTTTATCTTTATGTTCCGCAACATTAATATTGGCCGTCCCATCAACCTCCTTAGGGAATTTTAAAACAACTCAGTAATTGAAGAGTCTTTCGCTATTTCTGCTTTTGTATTATTAATCTTTAGGAAAAAACTCCTAAACTAACGGTAGTTTTATATTCTCAAACATTATAATCTTAAATAATCGGTTATATTCTAAGCTTAAATAGCCATAAGTAATAAAAAGTAAAAAGGTGTAAGCGATAATATGTTTGAGGTATGCCCAACACAATTGTTTTTACACATCTATCATTACATTTCTGCTTTCGATAAAAACAGAGCGGACCTATGTCTGCGAATATACAAAAAACATCGCAAAACTAATCCGACTTTCTTGTTTTATTTCAGTGCTTTATAAAAGTAAAGAGCCCTTTTATCTTTATGTTCCGCAACATTAATATTGGCCGTCCCATCAACCTCCTTAGGGAATTTTAAAACAACTCAGTAATTGAAGAGTCTTTCGCTATTTCTGCTTTTGTATTATTAATCTTTAGGAAAAAACTCATAAACTAACGGTAGTTTTAAATTCTCAAGCATTATAATCTTAAATAATCGGTTATATTCTAAGCTTAAATAGCCATAAGTAATAAAAAGTAAAAAGGTGTAAGCGATAATATGTTTGATGTATGCCCAACACAATTGTTTTTACACATTTATCATTACATTTCTGCTTTGGATAAAAACAGAGCGGACCTATATAAGCGGATATACAAAAAACATCGCAAAACTAATTCGACTTTCTTGTTTTATTTCAGTGCTTTATAAAAGTAAAGAGCCCTTTTATCTTTATGTTCCGCAACATTAATATTGGCCGTCCCATCAACCTCCTTAGGGAATTTTAAAACAACTCAGTAATTGAAGAGTCTTTCGCTATTTCTGCTTTTGTATTATTAATCTTTAGGAAAAAACTCCTAAACTAACGGTAGTTTTATATTCTCAAACATTATAATCTTAAATAATCGGTTATATTCTAAGCTTAAATAGCCATAAGTAATAAAAAGTAAAAAGGTGTAAGCGATAATATGTTTGAGGTATGCCCAACACAATTGTTTTTACACATTTATCATTACATTTCTGCTTTGGATAAAAACAGAGCGGACCTATATAAGCGGATATACAAAAAACATCGCAAAACTAATCCGACTTTCTTGTTTTATTTCAGTGCTTTATAAAAGTAAAGAGCCCTTTTATCTTTATGTTCCGCAACATTAATATTGGCCGTCCCATCAACCTCCTTAGGGAATTTTAAAACAACTCAGTAATTGAAGAGTCTTTCGCTATTTCTGCTTTTGTATTATTAATCTTTAGGAAAAAACTCCTAAACTAACGGTAGTTTTAAATTCTCAAGCATTATAATCTTAAATAATCGGTTATATTCTAAGCTTAAATAGCCATAAGTAATAAAAAGTAAAAAGGTGTAAGCGATAATATGTTTGATGTATGCCCAACACAATTGTTTTTACACATTTATCATTACATTTCTGCTTTGGATAAAAACAGAGCGGACCTATATAAGCGGATATACAAAAAACATCGCAAAACTAATTCGACTTTCTTGTTTTATTTCAGTGCTTTATAAAAGTAAAGAGCCCTTTTATCTTTATGTTCCGCAACATTAATATTGGCCGTCCCATCAACCTCCTTAGGGAATTTTAAAACAACTCAGTAATTGAAGAGTCTTTCGCTATTTCTGCTTTTGTATTATTAATCTTTAGGAAAAAACTCCTAAACTAACGGTAGTTTTATATTCTCAAACATTATAATCTTAAATAATCGGTTATATTCTAAGCTTAAATAGCCATAAGTAATAAAAAGTAAAAAGGTGTAAGCGATAATATGTTTGAGGTATGCCCAACACAATTGTTTTTACACATTTATCATTACATTTCTGCTTTGGATAAAAACAGAGCGGACCTATATAAGCGGATATACAAAAAACATCGCAAAACTAATCCGACTTTCTTGTTTTATTTCAGTGCTTTATAAAAGTAAAGAGCCCTTTTATCTTTATGTTCCGCAACATTAATATTGGCCGTCCCATCAACCTCCTTAGGGAATTTTAAAACAACTCAGTAATTGAAGAGTCTTTCGCTATTTCTGCTTTTGTATTATTAATCTTTAGGAAAAAACTCCTAAACTAACGGTAGTTTTATATTCTCAAACATTATAATTTTAAATAATCGGTTATATTCTAAGCTTAAATAGCCATAAGTAATAAAAAGTAAAAAGGTGTAAGCGATAATATGTTTGAGGTATGCCCAACACAATTATTTTTACACATTTATCATTACATTTCTGCTTTGGATAAAAACAGAGCGGACCTATATAAGCGGATATACAAAAAACATCGCAAAACTAATCCGACTTTCTTGTTTTATTTCAGTGCTTTATAAAAGTAAAGAGCCCTTTTATCTTTATGTTCCGCAACATTAATATTGGCCGTCCCATCAACCTCCTTAGGGAATTTTAAAACAACTCAGTAATTGAAGAGTCTTTCGCTATTTCTGCTTTTGTATTATTAATCTTTAGGAAAAAACTCCTATCAACTTTTGCCAAGGCAGGCTGAGGCCACGGAAGTGGATCAACTCCTCTACATGGACACCGGACGGAAGCAGATAACCGGAGTTGTCTATTGGATAAAGAGGAAGGTGCAAAGCATTCCATCTAGCTTTGTCCACGCAAATGTCGCCTGCTGCGGTCTTGTAGTGTCTGCCCGAATAAATCGGCGCCAATTAATTGGCATTAGTCCGGAGGACCTTAATCTGGGTTCCGAGCTCTTCCTTCGAACCGTGCCTCAATCATCATATCAACTGCTCGCTCCATCTCAATCTGAAGTGCAGCCCCAACAGCATGCTCCATTGCCACAACATGCTCATCAGTAAGCTCCGCGGAGCATGGATATACTTTTGGGGTCATATTGGCATTCAAATTCGGCCAAACCAACCAGTGGGGGCGAACTGAAGCAACAGCACCAAAATATTCTGGTGTTTCAGCTCTTCTTTCCGTACCCAATCTGTACGGCGAAGAATTTGGCAGAAGATAGCCCATGGCCACCAATGAATCCCGCGGGATATTTGCTACCACCACTGTAACTAATCAATTGGTTAGAGTCAAGATGTTGCTCTACAGATACACCACTAAGCGTGGTATACTTCTGAGCTCTTTTGACAATTCTACGACAAGCCCAAGCCTTGCTAGAGAATTCCAGTGAATTAGGGAAATAGATGGTGCGTCGTTGTCTGATTAAAGGTTTGGTTGTGTCAATAGACATTCTGGGACACACAGGAAATTTGGGAAGGGACCAGGTCATGGGTTGAAGACGAGTTTGACATATCATTGGACCTGACGGAATTGGAGTGAAGTCTTTGGCTAAAGTTGAGGAAAAAGTGGTGAGCAAGGTCAACCCCATTAACATTGGGAAAAATTTTGGTTGCGCAGCTGAACTGGTTTCCCAGTTCGTAATTCGAGAGGGTGACTCGGGGGGATCGTTAGACTTATTTTTTATGGCTGGGTGTGGTTTATCGGTGCATGGTTGGGTCAGTTTTTGAATGGTATTGATCTTTTGAGAGACCGCCTCAGCGGATTGAGCATTCTTCAGGGTTAAGTCATTAATTTTGATTGAAAGATCATTCAGCAACCTGCCTTGGTCATCAATCGCCCTGACAAAATCTCTAGACGGTTGGGATTGGGTGAATTCATCACGTCGTTTGAAGCACCTAAATGCAAGGTGACCAACCTTACCACAGTAATTGCAAACTGGTCGACTGTTCCACCGTCGGTCATTTTGAGGAGATTGATTGTTCCACCTTCTATCATTTCCCGGGGAACGGTCGTTCCGTCTTCTGTTATTTCCGGAGGAACGGTTGTTCTGTAATTGGGTAGAGAGGAAATGTGGCAGATTTAGGAATCTCCTTATGCATCATCTCTGCTTCACGCGCATTCATTCTCAATGTCTTGAAGTCCCTTCTGACTGGTCCACTCAGGGTTCTAGTAAGGAATTTGAGGCTTGGGCTCAGTTTTTCCAAAAATACACGACAGAGCACCTCCTCACTTGCATTGGCGTAAGGTCAGTTGTCGTAGCCTCAATCAAAGGAATCAACCGTGCACTAAATTCGTCAACTGACTCTCCTTCCCTTTGCTTACACAAGCTTAAGGCTTGGTATGTGAGTTCTTTATTTTGTGGAGTGTCCAGGTTTTCTCTAACTTTTTTTATAGCTTCCAAAGAAGTTGTTTTTTGAATAGGTGTCAAGTCATCGAAGATTCGCCTGGGTTCTCCATCAAGGCATGCTTTGAAGCGTGCTAGCTTTTCAGCTTCATCCCACTTTTTGCCATTCCAGTCAAGTAAGTCCGTGAATTTTCTAGCCCAACGGTCAAATTCTAATGGGGAACTTCCAGAAAAGATTGTAAAAGTAGGGCTAGCTTCAGCAAAGAGCATATTAACATGATGGAATCCCGAAGGATCTAACTCAAATTCTTGATCCTGAGAATCTTCATTGCTGTTGCCCAGCGGTGTCTCTTCAATGACATAATCATCAGCATTGTTAATTGTCGTTTGGGGTTTCCACCATAATGTATCCATTGGTTGTCCGGGCCTCGTCTTCCTTGTCCTCGTTCGTATTGTGGTGCCAAAGAAGGAGCACCTCTTCGATGACCACTAGTGCCAGATGGACCAGCACTATCCGAACCTGCAGATGGCAGCGTAGGAAAATTGCGAGTTTGGAATTGGAAGGAAGGTGTACGCAGCGAAGATTGTTGATGGTGTGCTCGATCTAAGCGCAGGCCATGCTTCAAAGCCCAATCTTCTAGAAACCTTTCATCTTCCACCGACTCTCTTTTGGCCGAGTCAAACAGGCACGTTTGAGACCTCACAAGTGTTTTGCTCAGAAGTGCCAAAACATACTCGGCTCGGACTACGCTTGTCCTTGTTATCGCCATCTCGATGAAACGCTTCCACACGACACCTGACTTATTGAGACTAAGTCTCCAATAATGAAGACAGCGTGGCGTGCTCTCGACAGGGCAACAGTGGCTCGTTGATTGTCTTCAAAGAAGTGCATGTTGTCTGACCTTCCAGATCCCATCTCAGAGTACTTCGATCTTGTCGTCACAATGATTGTGACATCACATTCTTGTGCCTGGTAGGCATCAACTGTGAGCGCGCGAACCCCGCAGTTCCTCAGTCTTCGTTCAATTTCTGATGTTTGGTACGTGTACATACATAGAACGATTATTCTTGAAGAGAAATTTTCACCAAAGTGCTCAAGAAGCGCTCGAACCAGGAAAGTCGCAACTTCAGTTTGATGGTCGTCTGTGAGCGAATCACTCTTTGGGTCAACACGAAACGACGAAAAAGCGTTTATAAGTCCCACAGGACATTCTTGGACTGGTAGAAGAAAATCTGAGCCAGTTATGAGCGAACGCTCTTCAGCACTTCTTGATGGAATGAGCCGTTCATTGTGGATCTCATAGGAAGCAAAGCTGATCAGTTTCGCTAAGAATGGATGACTTCGGTACATCTTCGTAAGAAACGTATAATTCGTTCCTGGTGAGACCTCTGCTTGCAGGATGACACTTTCCAGCCCAAATCCTGAGTGGAAAATCTCCGGTAGTTGTTGAAGATGCACACCGAGCTGATGACGATCACCAGTCAAAAGCAACGCCTTGAGATTAGGCATACGCGCTACCAAATGAACCACTACCGCCCACTGGGCTTGGGTGCTCTCATCAAACAGCAAAACACTGGCATCAGTGATGTTTCCATCACCATAAAGCAGATTGGCGGCCATGGCTGCCGTTGAAAAGACAACTTTTGGTCTCATGAGTGAATTGAAGAGTCTCCCGACTGCTCTTTCTCTCGCAACTCGCGGATTCTTCTCGCATTTCAAGACGTACTCCTTCACTTCTTTCAGTATTCGCGGCGACAACTGCTTAATGAACTCCTCAGAGTTTACTTTCTGCGCCAAAGTGTGCCGTTCCACATCTTTTATCTGGTCCGTGTATTTGCTTCTGGCAAAGCCAGAGAACAAAGCAAGCGCGTGCGCTTCATCCAAATCGTTTGCCGCACACGTTCCTTCAGCCTCTTGGACTAATTTCGCAACTGGAATGTTGGCACATGCCATCACCACAATTCGACGCTCCGGGTTAGTGTCCATCATAGCCTTAATGATCGCCGCAGCGACTTTAGTCTTTCCCGTGCCCGGTGGTGCCTGCTGCTGCACCAGGCCTCCTCCCAACACGAGGCGTGCTGTCACTCTTTGTCTGGTGTTCAGAGTACGAATGACAGGATGAAGTGGCCCTTCTTCCTCCATCCAAGAGTCCGACGAATCGTCGACACTTTCTTCTTTCATACAGATCCCCTCCGTGGCCGGACGACCTAGAAGAACTGCCATTATTCTTCCCCTCGGCGAGTCTTCCTCCGCAATCGTGGATGGGGTATTGCATCGGAAGCAAAACAGCCTGTCCTCGACTGCTATAGCTGGAACCGGATGAATAACAACCGTTCCGCCTTGAATGAATGCCTTCATCTTCTTGGCTACATCAGCATCCTTTCTTCCCTGGATGGTATTCAGGAGAATCACAATGTGAAACTCCAGCTTTTCATTCTCCGAATGGAGCACTTCGACATCTTTCACCAATCCCATTGCAAAATGTTTCTCTCCCAGTTCTGAGAAAACTTTTACTTGGGATTCGGGTTCCCAGACCTTGGCCAATTCACTGACTTCTTTCTTCGATTTCGAATTGAAGACAATCAAACAATCAGCATCGATTATGAGTCATGATGAGTGTCTACAATTGGCACACAATAAGCGGTGTAGCTTAGGGAACCTCAAAAATGACTCAGGACTTTGGCACACCGATCGAAAGATTGATCTGACACCCCGTCCATGGCTATTAGGCTCCTTTTCTTGGAAGATAGTTCAAAGCGAGAATTGCTTCGCGTTTGAAACAGAAGTCTATTCCCACATTGGGGCTACTTCAATTGTAACTCCTGCGGGATTCGCTCAAGCCTGCCCCTATGAAAAAGGTAACTGTCTGCTCTCTGATAAAACTGTCATAGTTTGGGTCCCCCAAAAAGACAAAATGTGCAGATATAGCCCAATCGGTGTTATGGACGGACATAACCTCGGTACGGTATGGCTTTCCACTCTTGGAGACCTTGGCTTAACCAGCTCAATTGTTCGAAATGTGTTTGATTGTGGTCGGAATCTCACCATTTCGGATCAAGGGCCGGCCTTTAGCATTATCTCACAAAATAGACGATCACAACGAGGCATTTTCGGATCTGACACAGAAGGAGTAGTTACCTCATCCCAATTAGCGGCACAACTTTCATATTTAAACGCTAATATGTCGCGCTCTGTTAATATTGCTTTTGCTCAAGCATTCAATGCCTTTTGTGATTTTATGCTAGACACCCAAAGATGGGTACGGTCATCTTACCTTAATGACCCCACAAGCCTCGCGAGGTTTATTCACAGAGATAATTTCTTGATTGCCAGAAGAGCTGGCGTTTCTCTTCTGAGAACTTGGCCATGTGTCCCACTTACGCACTCGGACTTTGAGTTTCGTCCAACCCGTACCAACTTGTCTTGTTTTGAACTTCTGCCGATCATGATAAAGATAAGTGGAGCGGAACATCCTGCTTTCCTGAACCCAATAGATCTGACTGTCTCTCTCCATTCTAGAACAGCTCCTTGCGAGGATCATAGAAGTATTTTGGTCCAAATGGCAGGTCGGACATTTGAAGTGGACCAAGTTGAGGGTACAATTAGCAATTCAAAACCACTCTTTCGGATGAATGGTCTGCACTAGAGGAGTCAGTCATTCAAAAAGCCGTAGGGAATTACTCTTTGGCATGGCAAATTGGAGTTACTATTTGTTTGTTATTCTGTATGGCCGATATTCTGATACGCCTGGTCTCCGCCTATTTTGGAGTCAGACTTCAAGGCCCTCTGGAAACATTAGGTCGTCCACTAATTACAAATTTAGCGAAACTTTTCATCCGAAAAGACTCCAACGAAGACTCCCATAGTAGGGATCCTCCTAATTTGTCTTTTAGACGGATAGGTTCTGCTGTCTCTCTTCATAATAGGCACAAAGTCAGAAGACTTAAAAAGGGGGCAATGGGTCCGCTAAGCATCCAAGGTCAATCAAATGACGATTCTCAACAATTCCTAGAGGCACAGTGCCAACCTTCAAGCTCTAAGGAGTTCGATAATGAGTTGCGTCGGAAAGAAAATGATTATGCCCAATGGTTGAGCGATCACCTCTCAAAACCGATTAATGATGAAGTTCCTCTTCAACTTCCGCGGAATTCGGGTGAGCTAGCACATTTCCTTGACCTGGCCACACACTTTGGAAAAGAAATTCCAAATTTCAACTTAAAAATCGGTCCTATCAGCAGAATCTCTGGAAATGAACGCTTCACGTGGGACAGACAGCAGGTCACAGCCTACCAAATGATTTTGGGACACATGCACATGTTAATTCATGGGAGAACTCAAAATGTTCCTCAAGGTAGGCCAAAAACCTTTCGAATGGCTCGTCCAATCACAGGAACGCTACCGATCGTCTTAATGTTATGCATGCTCGTAATTTCAGGAGCCCTTGCGGCGCCGATTCCTTTAGAAACAACTCCTTCACGTCAGATAAATTCCTCCTTTGAATCCTCAGCTCTTATAGTAGCCTTCCTAACAATAGGAACATTACTTTTAATGAACGCTCTGCCTTATTTAAAAAGTCGCTCACCAATTAGCGCGGTGGTACGTGTAAATGTCAATGGTTGTGAGGTCAGAGCATTGGCTGACACAGGGGCAACCATAAGTGTAGCTCCACTCTCACTTGCCAAAACCTTTGGCTGCACGCTTTATGAATCACATGTGGAAGCTCTTAGCGTTTCTTCACATGTAATGAATATCTGCGCGGTGGGTGAAGTAAAGATAAGGTTAGGAGACTTAACTCTGAGGAGTACACTCAATTTTATACCGGATAGCCAAGCAGGAGCTATGAAAAACTACCAATTAATTATAGGATGTGATATATTTGTTAATCTGCCCCCAATAACATTTGATTTCATCAATCGAATAGTCACGATAGGTAAGTCGGTCTTAAAAATAGAGGCACCAAATGATGTCATCTCAAACATAAAAGTTAGAGCACTCGAGCATTACCGAATTCCACCTGGAACACAAATAGTGGTTAAAGCAAGACTAGACACACTCTTTTCAGTGGATAAAGAAATTCTGGTAAAAAGTTTGATCCTCGACTCTATGATGAACATTTGAGCACCCCTGCCACAGTTTCAAAACCTGAGGACAATACACTAAAAATCATCCTCTGCAATCCAACCAATCTCCCAAAAACTATCATTAAGAATATGTGTATTGCTACTGCAAGTGAGTTGAATAAGTCTAACTTTCCCAACCTATTAATTGAAGGCACGTTAGATGAAGTTAATCTCCTAAGGGAGTCATCAAAAATAATTGCGACGGATCCTTCATTCAAAATTGATTTTTCCAAATCATCTGTTTCAGATGAGGACCTCAAAAATTTAAAGGAGCTTTGTGAAGAGTTCAAAGATATATTTAGCAAGAGCCAGTACGATCTGGGTTCTTGCTGTGCAGGGGAACATGACATTGTAACCAATTCAGAAACACCTGTGTCATCTAAGCCACACCGAACACCGTTTAAGTACCGTGATGAACTCCAAAAACACATTGACCAACTTTTGGCATCGGGAGTCATGGTTGAGTCGGACACTCCATGGGTCTCCAACATCGTCCTAGTGCAAAAGAAGGATGGTGGGCTAAGACCATGCATTGATTTTCGTAAGCTTAATGAAGTAACAGTTCCGGATCACTACCCACTTCCCCGATTAGAGACAATAATGGAACGGATTGGTAATTGTCGATACTATTCCAGTTTAGACCTGTCCAGTGGGTACCTCCAGATAAGACTCACTGAAAAGGCATCCAGAAAATGTGGACTAATTACTGAGAACAAGGTCTACCAAATGGTCAATCTTCCTTTTGGTTTAAGAAATGCAACCAGTGCGTTTGCCAGATGCATGGCACCTGTCCTCACTGGTCTGGATGACTGTGTGATCGCCTATGTTGATGACATATTGGTGTTCACCAAAGATGAGAACTTTAGTGCACATCTCAAAGCTTTGAGAAGTGTCTTTGAAAGATTTAGAAGATTTCAGTTAAAACTGAGTCCTAAAAAATGTACATTTGCTGCGGCAACCATGAATTTTCTCGGGTATTTAGTCAGTGCCGATGGCTATACTCCGAGTTTGAGCAAGATCGAAGTAATTAAAAACCTCCCCGACCCAAAAACCATTCGAGAAGTAAAACATGTGGTAGGAATGGCCTCATTCTTTCGGAAACATGTACCTAACTTTTCAACAATTGTTGAGCCATTGACCAGGCTTACAAAAAAAGAAACTAATTTCGAGTGGGGTCACGAACAGGCTGCGGCCTTCGATAAAGTGAAAGTAATATTAAGTGAGAAACCGATACTGGTTTTTCCCAACTATGATAAGCCCTTTCACATCTTTACTGATGCCT
Organism: Heterodera filipjevi; assembly: GCA_039877585.1. NCBI lineage: Eukaryota > Metazoa > Nematoda > Chromadorea > Rhabditida > Heteroderidae > Heterodera > Heterodera filipjevi. Next base: position 8,540 of record JBDPZO010000300.1, on the reverse strand, counting down.
CTAATGTAGGCCAAGGCGGGGCACTAATGCAATGGAATGAGTCAACGGAAGTATATGAGGTTATTGCTTATTGCAGCAGAACAATGTCATCATCTGAACGTCGATGGCCTCCTGTTTAAGCTGAATTAGGAGCAATAATTTTTGCTCTGCGCACATTTAAACCATATATTTTTATGGCTGAAATCGAATTGCATTGTGACCATAAGCCGCTTGCTTATCTCCTTAAGAAGGCCGAAGCGCACCCTCACTTGGCTCGCTGGTTAATTGAACTACAAAATTATAATATTAAAATAATTCATGTAGCGGGAAAACAAAATTTACTAGCAGACGGCCTCTCACGATACCCCCATGAGAGAAGCAATGAAATTTCTATTCGGGACTTAAGTGAATTGGAAGACATAGCAGAATTTCCAGTCTGTCTTTCCTTGAGTCTAAAACCAAGAGTGGTTCATGAACATTTCATTTTAACAATTACTGCTCGCGATGTAGAAGGTAAAACATTTTCAATTGATGTTCGAAAAGAACAGAATGATGATTCCGAAGTCAGAAAATTAATCGAATTTGTAAGTTTTGGTTCATTCCCTGAGGGGACCATAGAAAGTGAAAAAGAAGACATTGCAGTGAGAGCAGAAAATTTGAGTCTTATCTCTGGTATATTGTACCATCAATTGCCAGACCAAAATCCCCGAATGTACATTCCTATTTCCCTTCGCCCACTCATTTTTGAAGCTTTTCATACCTCTCAGATAAATGGCGGTCATATGAACACCAAAAAGACTATAGGGAAATGCAGAAAATTTTATTGGCCAATGATGCATCGAGACATCATCAATTGGACCAGGCAATGCATCACATGCCAGCTAAGGCATTCGCCGAACCCATCGTACCGAGCAGAGATGCAAATGCCACCTAAAAACACCCTCTTTGCTCAAATTGCACTGGATTTGGCTGGCCCTCTTCCTGTCACTCGTAAGGGCAACAAACATATACTCAATATAATTTGCACGTTTACTAAATACGTAATATCAGTACCTGTCCCAGACGCCAAAGCCCAAACAATAGCTTTGGCCTTCTTTAAAAACTGCTATTTAAAATTTGGAGGCTGTACCAGTCTTCTGACTGACAATGCCACGGCGTTCACCTCAGATTTTTTTAAATCTTTCTGTTCGCTTCTTTACATCAATAAATGTTACGCAACTCCCCATTGGAGCCAGGGCAATGCGGTTGTCGAACGCTCCTTTAGGACATTTCACAATATACTTGCGAAATACATTTCAAGTAATGAACCAGATTTTGATGAGTTCATTGAATGTGCAAGTTTTTGCTACAACACTTCCATTCATTCGACTACAAAGGAAACACCTTTCTTTTTGCTCTTTGGGCGTGACCCAATATTCTGTATAGAACAAATTTTAAACCCCAACATGGAGTTCGTAAGCACCGTAGAAATTGACAGTGTTAAACAGAGATTAGTCTCTTCTCTTAGGAAAGCCTGGGAATCCGCTGCGGCGGTCATTAAAGAAGCTCAGTTACGGTCTAAGGTGCAGTATGATAAATTAGTTCGGAATCAAACGGTCCATATAGGAGACAGGGTCTTGCTACGCAATTAACGAATACATCAAAGAAGTTTCAGTTACCATGGAAGGGACTATACCGGGTGATCGAAATAAATGGTGTTCTTATCACTATCGTTAGCTGTACATCTCCTCAGACAAACCCAAGGATAGTACATGTTAACCAAATTAAAAAATATTTTGAGTTATCGGGACCTCCGTGCACTACCAAAAGTCTGCAAACTGATACCCCCATATCATTGAAAAACCCAACACCTATTTCTGACTCTTCATCTTCTTCTCATGTTTCTGATAATCAGGTGAAAGAGAAGGAAGTAAGTAGAAATTGCCAAACAAAGTATAACCTTCGCGAAAATCCCAAAAAAAAGAATTATGGTGATTTTTAGAACCAAAAGAGGTTAAAGTGGGAATATTAACAAATATATTATAATTAAAAGCAAAAGAACGCAATAAACAAATCCACGTTTCAATAAATGGTTGACTCAGCCATCCGAGTGTCAATCATACCGACAAAACCGAGGACTCAAATTATATGGATTTAAATAACATTTCGCATGTGTTAAGTCCTGAGGGACTATTCTTTTCTCTCAGTTCTGCGGAACTCTTTTAATTCATGCATTAAACAAAATTTTTTTTTCTTTCTTTCCTTTTTATATTAAAATTTAGAACGAACAGTTATGCCTTTTTGATACTGGAAATGCATTTCATTATGTTCTTAAATCACTTTAGTAATTGTGTTCTAGTTCGTTTCAGCTTTAGGAATTTCTTAAAGATGAATCATTCGTTGCGAACAAACGCTGAGGCGTCCAACCAAAGAGAAAAAGGGTTGAGTGCAAGAAATGAGCATTCTCGCGCTGCGGCGCTCAAAGATCATGAAGTTGGGGAGATGAGGCTTCTGTCGCTGCGGAACGGTCGTCAATTGTTGGCGTTTCAAGGCCCAAGCGATCCGCTGAGTAATTTCTACTATGCGCCATTTGTACACGAAGATGAAGAATACTCCTGTGTCGAACAAGCATTTGTAGCGAGGAAAGCTCGGATGTTTGGCCTCACAGGAGTGGCAAATGAGGTTCAGCGCTTTGTGCATAGAGATGCACCAATAGCGAATTCTCCGCGCTGGCCCGATGGTCATCCTCGAGAATTGAAATGGTTTGGAAGTGAAGCGGAAGAAAGAGCCACGCCAATGGCGCGAAAGAAGTGGACAGAGTATGAGCAGAGAAGTACAATCACCATTTTTGTGGAGCAGAAGTTCCGGCAAAATACGTGTTTGATGCAACTGCTATTGGCAACCGAAGGAATGTGGATCGTTGAAGCGTGTAAAGATCGGAAATGGGCTGTCGGGTGTAGAAAGGACGACTCGTCTCTCTTCAACTACTCGCCTGAAAATAGGACATTCGGCCAGAATTGGATGGGTTGCATCCTTATGGATTTGAGGACTCGGCTGATTGCAGAGCAGCAACAAATGGTTGCTGGGCCCTCTAGGCAAATTGGTAAACGGGATGGGAATAGTGGTTTAGAAAGCTGTAAGGAGTTCGTAGATGTTTTATGAATAGAAGATGCATTGTTTTCTGGTTATAGAACCACCAACAGCAACCGCGCCCATGTATCTTGTTGCCCAAGAACTCGATAAAAGGTTAATTGGTGCCAGAATCGACTCCAACACCAACTTTCCCTACTTTGTCCTCCTTCCGAACTCCTTGCTGTCCAATGGTCTTGGACTAGGCGATTTTTTTCGTATTGGTCAATTCAACATCGACCGTCAATTTGAAGTGATCGCCAGAACGGTTGAGGATACAACCAAAGAGAGGAAATTGTGGATCAATCCACATTCGTCGATTCTGGCGGTCCAAGCCACTGCCTTAGAAGTCGAGGAAACATGGTTGTCTGCGCAAAGAACTGAAATAGGAACAGTTCTAGACATCAACGAACGGACAACACCATCAGAGGTCATCCCCAAGTACTTCATGGCATCGTCAGATTCAGCCTTCTGTCCAATGAAGATAATTCGCCGGCAGGCGAATTTTCCGCTTGAGCGCTTTCGACGAGGGCACCAAATTCACGTTGTCCTTAAAGAAGTTCAACTGCCAGATGGGATAAGAATCCATTCTTCGTTTATTCTCCCTGGGAATTCTCCATATAGATGGAATCCGGACGTAATTCAACCAAGTGGATCAGTTGTCATTTCTCGTGCCTTCATCTGATCCCTTGCTAATAAGCTCTGCGGAGTTTCTTTAACTTGCTCAGTCACATATATGTCTAAGTTCTGCGGAGCTAATTAATTTAATAAAGCAGTAAAGTTGAATTTTGTCTCTCACACTCGTATCTAAAAGTAAAGAACTAACATATAAGTGGGGAAATAAAATAAACAAATAAAAAAGAGAGGTCATGAATCCCACAGGATTTTTGGTTGTCGGATCAGGGACGATCCTTTGTTACGGGGGGGAGGTATAGGATAAAGGCAGCATGAGTAAATTTAAAAGAAAACCAACAAATAATAAAACATAAAAATTAAAATTTTAACAAAATGCCAAACATGGAAATTAACGGCATAAACCTAATGAATTTTCAAAATTTAGTCGAAAAGGAGCGGGTTTCATTTTCAACTTTAAAAATTAACTCGAAGACCAGGGACGGTCTTTTGGAGGGCCGGAGGTGTAAGGCCGGGATTGGACTTTACCCCCCCCCCCCCTTCCGGTTCTCTTTTTCTCAGCGGTCCCTCCCATCCCGATGGGCTTAAAAGGCGGGAGACTTACAGCGGAAAGGCAGTTGGCTTAATCAGTCGGACCGCAGCGATCAGCGGCCGATCAATTGGTCTTTGGCTGGGAGGCGCCCCCAGGCCATCTAACATCTTCTTCCATTCCCTCCCTAGCCCTGAGGGGCCCAATTACGGACGCGTAAGCGGGATCCCGACTTTCCCGGACTAACATCCCGGGCTGGCGCTGGGTAGTGGGACCTCACGTCTTTACTATATGATTGGGAAAAACTCTTGAACAATAATCATAATTCAATACTTAGTCTATTATAGCGGAAAACCAATTAATATTTACGAACTACAAAAATGCAAACTGTGCTATGCTAAAAATATTTTCTTATATTTAATAATTTTTGACCAAAACAAAAATCCTATTTTTTAATTAAAATTATGGCATATTTTTCTAGTATTTAAGCACGACCTACCAAAGGCTGATAGAAAACTTCAGTATTCTTTTCAAAAAGTACCATATTTGATGGGTATAACTTCTTGTTTCACCTGACGCTTTCAATAAAAGTCTTTTTTTATTTTTCCTGCAGGGTTTCGTTTATAAACTATCAGCATAATCTCTTATGGAAAAATATGGCCGATAATAATAATATTGGAAAAATCTTTTTACATATGATTGGGAAAAACTCTTGAACAATAATCATAATTCAATACTTAGTCTATTATAGCGGAAAACCAATTAATATTTACGAACTACAAAAATGCAAACTGTGCTATGCTAAAAATATTTTCTTATATTTAATAATTTTTGACCAAAACAAAAATCCTATTTTTAATTAAAATTATGCCGTATTTTTCTAGAATTTCAGCACGACCTACCAAAGGCTGATAGAAAACTTCAGTATTCTTTTCAAAAAGTACCATATTTGATGGGTATAACTTCTTGTTTCACCTGACGCTTTCAATAAAAGTCGTTTTTTATTTTTCCTGCTGGGTTTCGTTTAAAAACAATCAGCATAATCTCTTATGGAAAAATAGGCCGATAATAATAATATTGGAAAAACTTTTTACATATGATTGGGAAAAACTCTTGAACAATAATCATAATTCAATACTTAGTCTATTATAGCGGAAAACCAATTAATATTTACGAACTACAAAAATGCAAACTGTGCTATGCTAAAAATATTTTCTTATATTTAATAATTTTTGACCAAAACAAAAATCCTATTTTTTAATTAAAATTATGGCGTATTTTTCTAGAATTTCAGCACGACCTACCAAAGGCTGATAGAAAACTTCAGTATTCTTTTCAAAAAGTACCATATTTGTTGGGTATAACTTCTTGTTTCACCTGACGCTTTCAATAAAAGTCTTTTTTTATTTTTCCTGCTGGGTTTCGTTTAAAAACAATCAGCATAATCTCTTATGGAAAAATAGGCCGATAATAATAATATTGGAAAAAGCTTTTTACATATGATTGGGAAAAACTCTTGAACAATAATCATAATTCAATACTTAGTCTATTATAGCGGAAAACCAATTAATATTTACGAACTACAAAAATGCAAACTGTGCTATGCTAAAAATATTTTCTTATATTTAATAATTTTTGACCAAAACAAAAATCCTATTTTTTAATTAAAATTATGGCGTATTTTTCTAGAATTTCAGCACGACCTACCAAAGGCTGATAGAAAACTTCAGTATTCTTTTCAAAAAGTACCATATTTGTTGGGTATAACTTCTTGTTTCACCTGACGCTTTCAATAAAAGTCTTTTTTTATTTTTCCTGCAGGGTTTCGTTTAAAAACAATCAGCATAATCTCTTATGGAAAAATATGGCCGATAATAATAATATTGGAAAAATCTTTTTACATATGATTGGGAAAAACTCTTGAACAATAATCATAATTCAATACTTAGTCTATTATAGCGGAAAACCAATTAATATTTACGAACTACAAAAATGCAAACTTTGCTATGCTAAAAATATTTTCTTATATTTAATAATTTTTGACCAAAACAAAAATCCTATTTTTTAATTAAAATTATGGCGTATTTTTCTAGAATTTCAGCACGACCTACCAAAGGCTGATAGAAAACTTCAGTATTCTTTTCAAAAAGTACCATATTTGTTGGGTATAACTTCTTGTTTCACCTGACGCTTTCAATAAAAGTCTTTTTTATTTTTCCTGCAGGGTTTCGTTTAAAAACAATCAGCATAATCTCTTATGGAAAAATATGGCCGATAATAATAATATTGGAAAAATCTTTTTACATATGATTGGGAAAAACTCTTGAACAATAATCATAATTCAATACTTAGTCTATTATAGCGGAAAACCAATTAATATTTACGAACTACAAAAATGCAAACTTTGCTATGCTAAAAATATTTTCTTATATTTAATAATTTTTGACCAAAACAAAAATCCTATTTTTTAATTAAAATTATGGCAGTATTTTTCTAGTAATTTAAGCACGACCTACCAAAGGCTGATAGAAAACTTCAGTATTCTTTTCAAAAAGTACCATATTTGATGGGTATAACTTCTTGTTTCACCTGACGCTTTCAATAAAAGTCTTTTTTTATTTTTCCTGCAGGGTTTCGTTTATAAACTATCAGCATAATCTCTTATGGAAAAATATGGCCGATAATAATAATATTGGAAAAATCTTTTTACATATGATTGGGAAAAACTCTTGAACAATAATCATAATTCAATACTTAGTCTATTATAGCGGAAAACCAATTAATATTTACGAACTACAAAAATGCAAACTGTGCTATGCTAAAAATATTTTCTTATATTTAATAATTTTTGACCAAAACAAAAATCCTATTTTTAATTAAAATTATGGCGTATTTTTCTAGAATTTCAGCACGACCTACCAAAGGCTGATAGAAAACTTCAGTATTCTTTTCAAAAAGTACCATATTTGATGGGTATAACTTCTTGTTTCACCTGACGCTTTCAATAAAAGTCGTTTTTTATTTTTCCTGCAGGGTTTCGTTTAAAAACAATCAGCATAATTATGGAAAAATAGGCCGATAATAATAATATTGGAAAAAGCTTTTTACATATGATTGGGAAAAACTCTTGAACAATAATCATAATTCAATACTTAGTCTATTATAGCGGAAAACCAATTAATATTTACGAACTACAAAAATGCAAACTGTGCTATGCTAAAAATATTTTCTTATATTTAATAATTTTTGACCAAAACAAAAATCCTATTTTTTAATTAAAATTATGGCGTATTTTTTAGAATTTCAGCACGACCTACCAAAGGCTGATAGAAAACTTCAGTATTCTTTTCAAAAAGTACCATATTTGATGGGTATAACTTCTTGTTTCACCTGACGCTTTCAATAAAAGTCGTTTTTTATTTTTCCTGCAGGGTTTCGTTTAAAAACAATCAGCATAATCTCTTATGGAAAAATAGGCCGATAATAATAATATTGGAAAAAGCTTTTTACATATGATTGGGAAAAACTCTTGAACAATAATCATAATTCAATACTTAGTCTATTATAGCGGAAAACCAATTAATATTTACGAACTACAAAAATGCAAACTGTGCTATGCTAAAAATATTTTCTTATATTTAATAATTTTTGACCAAAACAAAAATCCTATTTTTTAATTAAAATTATGGCGTATTTTTTAGAATTTCAGCACGACCTACCAAAGGCTGATAGAAAACTTCAGTATTCTTTTCAAAAAGTACCATATTTGATGGGTATAACTTCTTGTTTCACCTGACGCTTTCAATAAAAGTCGTGTTTTTATTTTCCTGCAGGGTTTCGTTTAAAACAATCAGCATAATCTCTTATGGAAAAATAGGCCGATAATAATAATATTGGAAAAAGCTTTTACATATGATTGGGAAAAACTCTTGAACAATAATCATAATTCAATACTTAGATCTATTATAGCGGAAAACCAATTAATATTTACGAACTACAAAAATGCAAACTGTGGCTATGCTAAAAATATTTTCTTATATTTAATAATTTTTGGCCAAAACAAAATCCTATTTTTTAATTAAATTATGGCGTATTTGTTTAGAATTTCAGCACAACCACCAAAGGCCTGATAGAAAACTTCAGTATTCTTTTCAAAAAGTACCATATTTGTTGGGTATAACTTCTTGTTTCACCTGACGCTTTCAATAAAAGTCGTTTTTTATTTTTCCTGCAGGGTTCCGTTTAAAAACAACAGCATAATCTCTTATGGAAAAATAGGCCGATAATAATA
>JBDPZO010000299.1:0-19815 GCA_039877585.1 Heterodera filipjevi | reverse complement strand
AGCATCAAAATCTGTGAAAAAATAACGCATAACATAAAGAGGAATATATAACACAATGAAAAAAAAATTATGTACAAAAAGAATAGATTAGAAGGTGCCCCGACATTTGCGGTCTTGACTTTTGCGGCCCCGACATTTGCGGCCCGACTTTTGCGGTTATGTCCAAAATGTCTTCAAATTTATGTTGCTTTAATCCTAAAATACCTTGAATGGATTAATAATGGAGCAAAAAACATTTTTGGCTCTTTACCTAATTCATTGGGGTGTTTCATAATTAACGATTTTTTTTTTTCAAAAATCTCCAAAAACGCAATTCTCGAACAAAATTCATATATTAGCCTCTATCAAACCTTTTGAAAGCACTTGGGATTAAAGCAACATAAATTCGAAGACTTTTTGGACATAACCGCAAAAGTCGGGCCGCAAATGTCGGGGCCGCAAAAGTCAAAACCGCAAATGTCGGGACACGGATTAGAAAATGACCAATTTTATGTTAACAAAAAGTTTTTTTGTTGTTGGGGTTCAAAGCAGCTAGTAATTTTTTGACATATATTTACAAATCAGCGTTCAATTCAATTGGCTCATATGATGCCATCGATTGGTTATGAAAACAATACTTCCAAATTTAGTATGAGCTGCTGGGATGAGCTCAGATGACGTTGTTATGGAATAACCCAAAGTAAAGTATCGTCCTAAATTAAAAAACCTTTTTATTTATTTTTTAAGAATTGATTGAGAAAAGATGTGAACCGGAGGGGGAGGGAGGAGGTCGTCATTTGAAAAATGTGAACCATTTTGTACCAAAAAAACAACCACTCAACCCCCCACCTCATTGTCAGGCCGTACATCGTCAGCAATTTGGTGTTCCATCACCATTGTATGCTTCGCTTGGTTTTTTCTTTGTTCGCCATTCTTTCGCCAGTCCACCTCATTTTTCGTCCACCTCCTCCCTTCCTCGTCCAATGGCAACCATCTGGATGGCATCATTATCATCATCCTCTTCAAGTTCAAGCAGTAGTGGACGTCGTATGTCATCAGTTCCAATGCGCGTCTTCGATGACGGAACAATGACATCAGCGGTTACGGTTTTGTTGCCACTGCCCCCTGTGGGAGAGGCAGAAAAAAAAATATTTTGAGAACAAAAATGAAAAAACTGGTGGAGGCAATGAGTGGTCTACTAAATCTGGACAACAAACCGCTTGGGTTTGGCGGAGGAGGCGCATTACGAAGCGCATGCCGGTGCTCCGCCATGGAGGGAGGCCCTGCATCGACGTGCGTTTTCCCCTCGCTATGACGCTTTTGGCGCTCATCCTCTTGCAAACGACGCTTCAATGGAATATTCCCGCCCTCACAATCGATGTATGTGCGATATTTTTGGCACCAAAATTTCCACTAAAAATTTACATATAAGTAGTTTTGAAAAAAAAATCATGTTAATAATCTCATTTAAAGTGGATTTCTGTTATGGAACGGTTGACCGTGAAAAATGTGTACGTGATACGCCGACTGCCTTGGTAAATATTATTAAATTACCGTTACCAAGATAAGACAAATTTTCTGTAATCCTATCATTCGATACCTAAAATTACAATAATCCATTTTCAACCTTAATACCTGCCGTATCACTGACATTTTTTCACGTGCGATAAAATTTAATTTCAGGATGGCGAAATACGTATATTAAAAAAATACGCTTTTGCTCTTTGGTGAGTAGTAAAATTCAGTTTTCGGATCATAATAAAAGCCGGTTGTCTGGTCGTAGTAATAGCCTGAGCTGGGCTCGAATTGAAGTTGTGGTGGATCAGGAACAGCTTAAACCAAAAACACTTATTGTTCGAATATTCAAAAACAAAAAATCGTACGAAAAATTGGTAGAATTCCAAACGGAGTGTTCACTGTGGAAGAATTCAAACTGTTCAGACTGGTATCAGCAGCATCTTAAAATCACCCTTTTATGTGTCTCATGGAGTTAAACAATGAAAACCTTGCTGTGTTTCTGCCAATAATTTTATGTGTCCATCGCTCAAAACAGCGTCCAATGAATGGCGCGAAAATGAAACAAACACTTAAGATATTTCACATTCGAAAACAGAACGATTCAATGAAAATGACACGTAAAAGACCTAAATTATTCAATCTTTCCATTTCCCCCTTCCCTATATATTTTTTTTTGTCTAAAACCCGGTTGAGAACTCGAAAAAATCAAGTATTTTTCATAATCATATGACCAAAGTAGATTTTTTACCCGCGCAATTATCGATGTATAAACACATTCTTTGCAATTTTTGATGAGCAATTTCAGCGTCCACCAGAGACGCCATTTGAATGAATGCGAACATTCGGGAAGCGGCCATGCGCACACGCAACGGATCAATGCCAGCAAAATGGACAACCGCATGTCGAATGGACGCATCAGTGGCACTTGTGGGTAACTCACGGAGTAACAATGCTAAGGAAAATTTAAATTTCTTAAAAAATATATAAGATCGCGTTAAAAATTTACTATCGCATGGAAGTGCGCCAACCATTGACAAGCCTTTGGCGTCCAACGCAAATGTATCGCCGCTGGCCCGCGGTGTACCACATTTGAAGCAGTTGGCACGGCCGTTAAAATTGTTAATAAAGCACTAAACATGAAAAATATCATTGCAATTGTGGAATTCTTTTATGGTTTCGTAAAATTCGACCCCGGTATTCAATTGATGTTTTTGTGAACCCTAAAATATTCAGAAAAAAGCTTCATAATTTTTAATAATCTTTGCTATTAAAATGTCCCTCTCTTAAACCTTGTAACAAGTCCACTGTGATGCATTTTCGGGCACTCTATTCGGCTCTCCACTAGCTCCCTGTTGCGAACGAGTCAAAACGTTGGCCATATTGCTGCTATATGCCAATGGCGAATGATGGTGGTCATTATTAATAAGGCTCATTTACTATATTAAGAACTGTTCAGAATTTAAGTAAAATAAAAATCCGAATTCAAGAGTTGAATTAAAAATTAGTTTAGTTCAGGGTTGACAGATGTGAGGCTCGCGATCGCGACGCGCGATCCGCGACTGCGGGATTTTTTCGTCCGCGTCCCACCCCTGGTGTGGGGTTAGCTCAGGAGATGCGATATGTTCTGATTTATCAGATTTGTTCTGATTTCAACCCATTGTTCTTATTTTGTTCTGATTTCTTACTTTTGGGTAAAAAATGAGTGTTCTTATTTTGTTCTGATTTCTTACTTTTGGGTAAAAAATGAGTGTTCTTATTTTGTTCTGATTTCTTACTTTTGGGTAAAAAATGAGAAAATATTGGGAACCGCCCGGTTCGCCGCGGACAGTTCGCCGCGTACGGTTCGCCTCGGTTTTTCGCCGCCAGTTTTTTCGCCGCCGATTTTTTCGCTGCGAGACGTTTCGACGCGGCCAGTTCGACGCGCCCAGTTCGTCGCCCAGCATAAAACGACCTTTTCGTCGCCGTATCCAAATTTTTTTTTCTTAATTTTATGCATTTGAACTTAGTAACTACGGTAACCCAAGGCAAAGAAACACCAACCTTAGTATTGGCACATAATTAATTATGCACGCAATTCCATGCATAAACTACCAAAGGGTCAAAATTTTCCCTAAATTTAAATAAAAAATAAGTTTGATGGACCCTCGAAACAACCAGAAACTAAATACTTAGAGTAGTTTCAATAAGACATTATTTTATGGCGAATTTTAGGTATTTTCGACCAAAAAACGCTTGGCGCGGCGAAACGTCCCGCGGCGAAAAAGTCAGCGGCGAAAAAACCGGCGGCGAAAAACTCGCGGCGAACCGTACGCGGCGAACTGTCCGCGGCGAACCGACCCGGACCCGAAAATATTACTAGGTATTTTTTAGTTTTTTGACGCAATCATCCAAATTTTTAAAAAATCTTCCGGCGGTGCCGGACATTGAGTGATTTCGACAGTAACACCGAGTTTTTAAAATTGGCATAAAATTAAACTTTCACCTAAGCAAATTGAACAAATAATGAGTGATTTCGACAGTAATCCTTATTATATGAATGGTTACTTTGGTTCCCGGTGATTTCGTCAGTGAGAAAAATGTTTTAAAAATAAAGGTATGACTAACCAGATATTACAAGCAATTTAAAACAAAGACAGTTACATGTTTTTTTTGTGTAGTCACTCGACCTAAACTGTAATTTTAACCGTCTTCATCAACAAACAAATTCGACTGCGTAGTTGCTTACAACTTTCACTTCGAAGAGATACAAGTAACCGCTTATAACTGATCTGCTGCTCATGCTTCGATTGGCAGATAGAAAACCTGACTAAGGACATCGACTAATTCAAGGAGTGCAGAAACTATTTAATTCAATGCTGAGAAATTTGGAGGGAAGTCTCAATAATATCAAATAGGTTGCAAGTTTTGGGAAATGAACAAACAAAGTTAACAGTAAAGGCTGAATTTTTTTGACTAACAAATAAGCGTAGCCCGTAGGCAGTAATATAGCACACAAATATTCGTTTTTGTTCATTATTTATTCCTCCCCATGGCTCTTCAACGTTTTTTTGAGGCAACATCAAATGACCAATGGCGGCTATGAATATGCGTTTGAAGTGTGTGTATTTGTAGCAAAAATTCTAATCAAATTTGCTAGGCGCTCTCAAAAATCGAAGACGTTTGAAAACCATGATCCGCTTTTGTATATGCGTGGATGTTCCTACCACTTGCATTTCTGATAAGAAATCACAGACTGCAATAAACCATTCATAAAATTGGGTGTTACATACTGTCCAAAAATTATTAAAAAATAATCAATTGAAAGAAACCTGTAACATTTCAAAAGATTTTTAGGGCACAGACCCAGAAAATAACCATTCAATATAATCAAGGATTACTGTCGAAATCACTCATTATTTGTTCAATTTGCTTAGGTGAAAGTTTAATTTTATGCCAATTTTAAAAACTCGGTGTTACTGTCGAAATCACGCAATTTCGAATTCACTATACTGTCGAAACCAATAGCAGACATAAAGAGCAAGGGAAATAGTTCACTGTCGAAATCACCTACTGTCGAAATCAATCACTGTCGAAATCCACTGTCGAAATCACTTACTGTCGAAATCAACCACTGTCGGAATCACATGATGCCACAGTAACCGGTGGAATCTCATTCTCTAACTACTCACGATTCAGTGTGCCTTGAAAAAGACAATTCAGTGTCTAGAAAATTTTGATTACCAATTTACGGAAAAAACACATGAAATCTAACAAAATTTTTGATAGTTTTTTTTAAGGCAATCATTTAATTCTGTAAAATATATGCATAATAACATCTTTTTCAGGCAAGCAGATTTCAAGAAAAAAGGAAATCCAAGGTCCTAATTAAGTAATTGTTGAAGGTACTGTTAATTTTTTCCAAGACCCCATTGGTAATCAAAATTTTCTAGACACTGAATTGTCTCTTTTTCAAGGCACACTGAACCGTGCACACTGAATCGGGCGACACTGAATCGGGCCACACTGGATCGGGCGACATTGAATCGGGCCACACTGAGCTGTGCCACACTGAATCGGGCCACGCTGAATCGTGCACACTGAATTGTGCACACTGAATTGTAGTGGACCGCTCGGTGCAGGGATGCACGAAATTTCGTTTTCGTTTTCGTGTTTTCGCTTTTTCGGCACTTTTTGGGTTTCGTTTTCGGTTTTCGTTTTCGTCCGTTGGCGTTTTTTCGTTTTCGATTTTTAAAAATCTTGTTTTTCGTTTCGGTTTCGTTTTCGTTTTTCCGAGATTTGGACGAAAAAACCAAAAAAATTTACACCCCTAAGAATGGGAATTTTATCTTTATTTATTTTTTGGCATTCTGTAATATGCTTATATTTCAAATTTCAATGTATTTCCAGTTTTTTTAATTATAATTCAACGAGTTTAAAAAGAATTGTTGTTGGTTCGCCGAATCCATCAAATTCAATAAAGCAAAAATTTTCAAAATCAGATACGGCTTTATCTACACAATTACAGAAAAAGCATTTAGTAAGCCTTTTTAATTTATTTTTGTTGATAAATATTATTCAGCGCAATGGAAGCCTGATGGCGAAATGACTGCCAAAATTGATCGTGCCATAACAGATTTAGTATGTACGGCCGGCTTGCCTTTCTCGTTTGTGGGTTTCAAGAATTTGCTCAAAATGGTTTCACCGCATTATAAATTAAAGTCACATTTTTTCTGAGTCTTAAAAGCCTTAAAAATTCAGAGGAAGAATTTTTTTTACAAATAAATCGCTATCAAACTGCTATGAATTGATCTTGCAAAAGATTAAGCGTCATATCTCGAATGCCGATTTCGTTACAATCGCAGTCAATGTAATACCTCTTCAGCTTTGCAGGAAGCTGCGGCTGGCCGGCTGAAATATGGTTCATGGGCCTAAATACAAGGCAGGTGACCATTTAGGCTTTTTTCAGCGAAAGTCTGGGTCACTTTTGTACAATTGAATATGGTTCTACAAAACCTCAATGATTCTATGTCATTCGATTACTTTTTCATCATAATGTTCACTAGGTGAAAGAAATAGTGTGCACGGTGCAGCCTGGGAACACCGTGCGGTCCTACAAGAGTAAACTCCAAAGCTAGAGTAACAAAGTATATATAGTCCCCATTTTAATGTAAAAAGGGCAGTAATAAATCAGGAATCCCAACAATTGCGCCTTAGTTTGGAACTTCATGTTGCTATGGCAAGACTTAGTTAGCCAGAGTGTTCCATTAAGTGAAATTATGGTGATAAATTCGTAATGCTTGCATTTTCTAAAGGCCGGCATAATTTAAACTTTTCCTGAATGAAGGGAACAGTTCGCGAGGCCTTTTCACGTGAGGCGTAAGTATAATGATCTAAATGGAAAAAGACACGAGAATAAGTTTAAAAATCAGAAAAAATAATCTAACAAAAAACCTCTATATTTTGAAAACCCTACTTGTTCCTTTTTGCTCGGAAACGCTGCCAAAACAGAGGTTGAGATCGTGTCCTTCTACTTTTGTGAACTTATCAACAATGACGCTTCAAGAGCTGCAAGAAACGACGTTTAGACCGGTGAATAGAAATTGAAATTCAAGATGGCAGCATTATAGCATGTATGGTCTTTAAGACAGCAAGTAGAGATTGTTGTGCTATTAGCCAGTAAATAATTTTAGAACGAAAAAATAATTATTGGTATTTAAGCACACAATCTGACCAGTTGTCACATTTTAAAGTTTCGAAGATGATAAATAATATTATCTTATTCATATTTTCTAAGCCAAATAATTGGGTTGGACGTGATCAACGCAAAATGAACCAGATTTTTGGTATGCCAGGGAGGCACAGATATGTAAAAAGTTTCTTTTAGCTAGAATAATCACGTCCAACCCTTGTTATGATTGAGTTTAGAATATTGGGTTTTCATGCCGAAATCAAAAGCTTCGAGAGCCCAAAAGAAGCGATCAAAAGCTTCGAAGGCTCAAAGGAAGCGGTCAAAAGGTTCTAAGACTCCAAAGAAGCGGTCAAAAGCTTCGAAGGCTCAAAGGAAGCGGTGGCAGAAGCACCGACGCTTCTACGATGGCATTAATCTGGCGCGTAGAACGCGCAGAACAACGCCGGCGCTGGTCGCCTCACATGAAGCTGCGCACGCGGCTGCGATAATTCTTCAGGAGAATATGCCTGAAAGATTCATAAAGTCTACCATCATTGGGCGTGATGGCAATGATGGCGAAACCCTGTCGACTTTCGTCAACCCAAGACACTGCGATGTTGAGGAACTTGAAGCGATGTTGCTGGCCACAATGGCAGGCAAGGCCATCGAAGAGCTCTTGGTCGATGAAAGCACGGGCCATGCTGGAGAGACCTTGAGTCTGCCACCCCATTGGCGCGCGAGGTTTCCTTTATGTCATTAATTCAACTCAACGCTTTTGCATGTTAACCGGAACCCTTTGCTTAGCATTTGAAAAAGGCCTTTGCCTGCATCCTTATCTTTAACTTTACGCGACTTACCAATTTTACCTTAGGGGTAGAGCTAATCGAATTTGTGCTCTTTGAATAAGTTCATTTGGTTCCCTTGCCGGTAATTCAGCTTTTGCGAAAGAAGGGCCGCACATTTGGCCGGAGTGCACGTGGCAGGCGGGCAATGAGGAGGGCTGTTACCAGCGAAATTGAATTGGCAACAGAAGCGGCGAGGGTTTTCTTGGAAGAGAACTGGAATGCCTTCGAGAAGGTTTGTATTTCAATTCTACCAACTATGAACTGTCTACTGTTATTTCCTTGAGACAGCTTAAATTTAAGTACCCTTCCAAAGAGTTGATTTACTTTACGATCGTTCACATCCATGAAAGCATGTTCATTGAAAAAATTATTGCAAAATCTCATCTCTTTTTAATCTAAAATAAACTTTGAAATTTAATTGAATGCAACAAATTATTAAGTTCTCCTCCATCCTGAAAAAAAATCATTTCCAAAAAAGTTGGTTTACTTGAAATTTGTCAACATTCATAAAAGTGATGTTCGTCTAAAAAATTGCTATATCTTTCTGTTCTTTTTTATATCTAAAAGAAAAGTTAGAAATTTCATTCAGAAAGTCACATATTTAGTTCGCTATTGAACTTCATGAACGGCAAACCATCTTGGCGGCTGAAGTGCCCGAGTAATTCTTTTTTTTTAAGTTAAGAACGACAAAATTACAAAAAAAAAAATTTACGGTTCTGGGGCGCTATCTTTAGGGAGGTTTATTGTGTGTAGTATTGTTGTCATTGTTGTTGCTGGTTTTTTTTTTGCGAATATATGTGTAAATTTTTGTTGTTTCTGTCGTTGTTTGTTTTGCTCATTATAATTGCATAAGAAATTAGAGAAAGAGAATATAAAAAAAGATAATAGGAACAAACAAAGAAAAGCCAATTCCAATAATTGCATAAGAAATTAGAGATAGGAAATCGAGAGGCATAATAGGAAAAGAAAAAAACAAATTTATATTTTCGTCACGGCCATTTCGTCCCCAATTTATCCTTTTCCCCATTGTATCCTTTTAGCATTCTAATGTAAGTAAATTTTTCGTAGAAATTAGATAGCTAGGCTTGCAAATCCCAAAACTCTTAGTGATGGTTGATAGCTTCAAATATGCATATTTCCCGACTTCAATTCCTGCCCCCAAATCTCAAAAAAAAATATCCATTTCCCCATCCCTTACAAGCAATTCTTGATTAACATTGTTTCGTCCTATTTTGTCGGTATTTTCATGCCTTTATCACTCACCTGTGCATTTTCCTTGAAAAAATATCTTAACAAATGCCTTGTGATTTTCGACTTTGCTGCCATGCTCCATGATTACTTTCCTTTCTACTAAATAGATCTCGTGGAACGCGCCAAAAAATTTTTTTACTGATTTTCCGGCAGAACGCTATTCAGCACTTATGTGCCATTTGCTAAAGAATGCCGAAATTTGAGAAAACAAATTTTCAGGAATTTTAATTTTACTACATTCATGTAAAGAATTTTCATTTATTTTTTTAAAAAATCAAATTTTTAGAATATTATACAAAAAGAGGCATCGAGAGTTGTTGGATAGGAGAGGAATTCAAATCTGACCTTTCATCTTATTTCCATTATTGATTTATATTGTCTTTTCCACCGCTCCTCTCTCTCTCCTCACATTGTCTATTTAAGAGTGGACTTTTACTCTGTCCACGCCTTCTCTCTGTTTCATTCATTTTGTTACTTATTATTTGTGTTTGACTTCAAATAAATAATTGTTTATATTTGTTGCGCCTCACTCGGACAAGGACGTAACAAATTTGGCGCAGTCAGCAGTTGTCTTCTCAACAAAGGACAAACCACCGCGGCATTTAAAAACCAAAAGACCCTAGGAGGGTGAGGTTCTGCAAATCTCGCAGTTTTTCATCCGACAAAAACCAAAAGACCCTAGGAGGGTGAGGTTCTGCAAATCTCGCAGTTTTTCATCCGACAAAAACCAAAAGACCCTAGGAGGGTGAGGTTCTGCAAATTTCGCAGTTTTTCATCCGACAAAAACCAAAAGACCCTAGGAGGGTGAGGTTCCACAATACGTGGTTTTCAACAATTCAACTTTCGCCACATTTCTACAATGAACGCAGATCAATTGCAACAGCTTTTGAATACAGTGCGAATTCAGTCGGAAGCACTTCAACAGCTAATGGGTCAGGCACCCCAAAATGCTGCACTCACCAATTCGTCGAATTTGGGGCACGCGACATTGGCAAATTCAATTGATGGTCGAATAACGAAATTCCATTATGACCCCGAAATCGGTAACACTTTCGAACAATGGTTCAAGCGCTTCGGAGTGTTGATTGAAGAAGACGGAAAAGATCTACCAGCACCAACCAAAGTCAGGCTTTTGCTCGGAAAACTTGGTGATGAAGAGTACAAACGATACCGGGACAGCATTAGCCCCACAGCACCTGACAAGGTAGACTGGGCGGACTCAATCAATAAGCTGAAGGGACTTTTTGCCGAAACTCGCTCATTGTTCGTCCGTCGCTACGAATGTTTCAAAATTCGTCAGCAGCCAACCCAGGACATTTCATCACTTGTCGCCCACATCAATGCGTCTTGCGAAAATGCCAATTTGAGCCCGACAAAAGAACAGCTCAAGTGCCTCATTTTAGTCATCGCCTTGAACGACGAACACCATGATTTGAGACAAAAATGTTTGAAAATGCTGGAAGATGCTGAGAAAACTGGAACAGTGATCACCCTGCAAAAAGTGGAAGAAGAATTGAAGGCAATTCAGCTAGTTAAAGATAGCGCCCTTTCACTGCTAAAGCAACCGATCGCTACCAATGCAATCCATTTGCGACCTCAGCAATGCCGTGAGTCGAAAGCTAAGCCAAAACCAAAGCCAGCACCATCGACTCAGCAGCGCTTTTCTCAACCAAAGCAAATTTCAGCCGGAAAATACAATCGTGGCTCACCAAAAGGCCCATGCGCTTCATGCGGAAGCTCCGATCATTGGCGATCGGATTGCAAATTTTTCGATGCAGTTTGCCATAAGTGCCAAAAACAAGGCCACATCGGCAAAGCATGCCGTCAAGGCTCAAAACCCAAAGCATTCCACACGGTTCAAGTCAAATCACGCTGCATGGTGATTGACTCATCGGAAAATCGTTGGTGGAAAATTTCTGTGAAAATTAACGGAATGGATTTGCAAATGAATGGAGACACCGGAGCACAGGCAACCATTGTCAGCACCCAAACTTGGAGAAAACTTGGACAGCCCAAATTGTCACCCTCTGACATCGAAGCATACAACTGCAATGGCGATCCGTTTTCAATTGATGGAAAATTTAACTGCCTTGTTAGTTGCTTTGATAAATCTCCTAAAACTCTGATCGCCTATGTGAGTGGTTCCGTCAAATTCAATTTGCTTGGTCTTCCATGGGTTGAATCTCTTGAATTAATCCCGAAGGAAATTTTGTTTGCGAGTGACACCAAAAGCAAAAACGTTGCCCCCGTCACAGTCCAAATCAAACAAAAGCCAACAAAGGCAATCACCGACGAACCAACACTCATATCAGCACTTGAAACCGATTTTGCTGAAGTTTTCAGTCCAGGACTCGGCCATTGTGCAAAAATCAAAGCGCATCTGATCCTAAAGAGCGAGGCACGCCCGATTTTCTGCAAAGCCAGACCAATCCCTCATGGCGCCGCTGAAGCCGTGAACACGGAACTGGACCGTCTTTTATCCATCGGTGCCATCAAACCTGTTGAGTTTAGCCATTGGGCTGCTCCGATTTTGGCTGTCAAAAAGAAAAATGGCAAAACGAGGGTGTGCATAGATTTCTCAACCGGCCTCAACAATGCCATTGAATTAAATCGCCATCCTTTGCCAAGGCCCGACAATATTTATGCAGCTCTAAATGGGGCCGCATATTTTTCCAATCTCGATTTGCGAGACGCATACCTGCAAATGGAATTGGACGATGAATCCAAACGGCTGTGCACAATCAACACACATCGTGGCCTATTCCAAAGCCAACGTTTGCCTTTTGGAATTAAATCGGCACCGGCAATTTTTCAACACTTGATGGATCAAATATGTGCAGGAATCCCTGGTGTTTTCTCATATTTGGACGATTGTTTAATTGCTTCAAAAAGTTTGGACAGCCACATCACATCACTTTTTCAGCTTTTCAAGCGCATCCAAGAATTCGGATTGAAAATTCAATTAGAAAAATGCAAATTTTTGCAAAAGAAATTGCTTTTTCTTGGGCACATCGTTTCATCAGAAGGTATTCGCCCAGATCCATCTCGATCAGAAGCGATCCGAAAAATGCCAGCACCAACCGACAAATCGACCCTTCGTTCGTTCTTGGGAGCGTTAAATTATTACGGCCGTTTTGTTAAGCGAATGCGCGAAATTCGCACTCCATTGGATCAGCTGTTGAAAAAGGATGAACCATGGAACTGGGGAACTGATCAGCAAAACGCTTTCGAAAAGGCTAAGGAAATCATGATTTCCGACCTTCTGCTAACCCACTACGACCCATCACTTCCTATCGTCGTAGCAGCGGACGCCTCAAAAGATGGCATTGGCGCGACAATCAGTCACGTCTTTTCCAACAAATCTGAAAAGGTTGTTGAACATGCATCAACGGTTCTCACCGATGCACAAAAGAACTACAGTCAAATTGAAAAGGAAGCGTTGGCTTTAGTGTTTGCGGTCCAAAAATTTCACCGAATGGTTTTCGGCAGGAAATTCACTCTGCTCACTGACCACAAGCCATTACTCGCCATTTTCGGTTCAAAGAAAGGCATTCCCATATATGCCGCGAGCCGTTTGCAACGATGGGCACTCATCCTGGCAAATTACGACTTTGAGATAAAATACATCAACACGGCTTCATTCGGCCAAGCCGATGTTCTCTCGCGTTTAATCGCCAATTATCCCCGTCCTGAGGAGGATATTTTGATCGCAAATATCTGTACAGAGACAGATTGTTATATCAACACCATTCTGCAAACGAAAACTGATCAACTTCCGATCACTGCCGAAGAAATCGCTCAAGCGACAGCAAAAGATGACATTTTGGCAAAAATTTTGTTATTCACCACAGATGGTTGGCCAAAGAAGTGCAACGAAATAGATGTCGCACCATTTTATCCAAAAAGAGAAAAAATTTTGGAAATAGATGGATGTCTTCTTTTTGAAAATCGCGTCATCATCCCAACTGAGCTTCGCAACCGCACTCTTAAGTCATTGCATTTGGCACATCCCGGAATTGTGCGCATGAAGGCACTTGCCCGCCAACACGTGTATTGGCCGGGCATGGATTCAGAAATTGAGCGAGTTGTTCGCCAATGCGAAGAATGCCAAAGTGCTCAAAAACGACCAACCAAGGCACCGCTTGCCCCATGGAATCCATCCGAAAAGGTTTTCCAACGGGTGCATATCGATTTTGCGGGACCATGCCAAGATGGAAACGTTTACTTCATTTTGGTTGACTCATACTCTAAATGGCCGGAGATTTGCGAAATGAGATCAATGACAGCTTCAGCGACAGTTGCAACACTTCGCACAATCATCCATCGTCTCGGAATACCCGAAGAGATCGTTTCGGATAACGGAAGACAATTCCGTTCATCTGAATTTTCGTCATTTTGCAGTGAATTTGGCATCAAGCAGACTTTCACACCACCATTTTGCCCCCAATCAAACGGGCAAGTCGAACGCTTTGTCGACACTTTTAAAAGGGCTATGAAAAAGGGTAAAAATGATAAACATTGGTTGGAGAAAATGCTTTTTGCATACAGAACGACGCCAAATTCCGCAATTGATGGATATTCACCTGATCAGCTCTTTTTCGGACGCAAACTCCGTACAAAATTGGCACTCGTCCACCCAAAGGGACATTTTGATCAGGGGAATAAATTTGACAAAGACAAATTCAACCGAAACCAAAAAAATTATACTGACAAAATGGCACGTCAATTCGACATTCGGCACGGAACCCAAAGAAATGAGTTCTTTCCGACCGATCCCGTTCTGCTTATGAATTACCAATTTGGAAAATGGAATTGGATTCAAGGCAAAATTGTGGAAAAAGTACGAAACTCGCCCACGTATCGCATTTTTGTGCCACAATTGGGTAAAATTGTTCATCGCCACGCCAATCAGTTGCGCCACCGACTCGAATTCGATGATACATCAAATTCTACGGCACAAACGGCAAATGGACAAAATCGTTTCAGTCCACGGCAAGAGACTCGGACAGATCAGCAACAGGCACTGCCTAGTCCGCCATTGGCCATCCGACGTACACGACGTAAGCCAAAACCGATCAATCGTTTTTCGCCGAGCCGTTTCTGAAGAATCGTCTCGATCTCGAGAAGGGAGGTGTTGGATAGGAGAGGAATTCAAATCTGACCTTTCATCTTATTTCCATTATTGATTTATATTGTCTTTTCCACCGCTCCTCTCTCTCTCCTCACATTGTCTATTTAAGAATGGACTTTTACTCTGTCCACGCCTTCTCTCTGTTTCATTCATTTTGTTACTTATTATTTGTGTTTGACTTCAAATAAATAATTGTTTATATTTGTTGCGCCTCACTCGGACAAGGACGTAACAAGAGTTATTAGATAACAGTGATTAGATAATGTTTTAGACTAGATTTGGATTTAGTATAGTAATAGAATTGGTTTTGCCTAGACAAATCTGTTGTTCTTTGGGTTGCTCAAGACAATACGAACACAATTCAAAGTAAGTCATTCCCTTTAATTTCATAATTAATCCTTTCTCTAAAAATTTGTTCATAACACATTCGTACTACCTAGCGGGGGATGCGCCGATCCCCCGCTAGTGTTTTCAAAGCTTTAAATAGCATTTTTTACTTCAACAAAATCAAGTGTTCATTATTTTTTACTTTTTTTAACTTTCGGCTAATGAGATGTTACATTTTTTAATTTGAAAAAGCAAGGGCCGGAGAAAAATTTTTGAAAATTTACTGCCCATTTGTTATCAGATTTTCCCAAAAACTTTTTAAGTCAAATTTTGTAAGTTTTTAAGAGATTGAGTGTCATCACTAGGGATGCAGAAAATATGGAAATCCATATTTTTTTCCTGAACTTGTAATGGCATGAAACGCACGAAAAACGTCTTTTTAGCTTGGTTTGAAGCTTCTAGGATGGTTTTTTAAATCCATATTTTCCATATTTTTCCATATTTCGCGATTATGTCCATATTCCATATTTTGTCCATATTTTGGCATTTTGCCCATATTTTATGTCCATATTTTGGCATTTTTGGAAAATTTCATGAGAAAAATGCAATAAAAACGAAAAAAAAAATTCTTGAAAATTATCAAAAAATGCCCTCAAAAATAAAGAAAATTCAAGTTTTTCTAATTTTTTCTAATTTTGTTTTCTATATTTCTGATCAAAAAAAATGATATCGAATGCGTTTTCACTCCAAAATTTGGAAATATATATCTCATTTGCAATTATAAACAACGCTAATTTTTTTTGAAAAAATTGCACTATTTTGATAAAATTTTATGCCCATATTTTGGTCCATATTTGTCCATATTTTGGCATTTTTCCATATTTATGTCCATATTTTGCGATTTTAAGACCATATTTTATGGCCATATTTCGCGATTTTTACTCCATATTTTCTGCATCCCTAGTCATCACTCATCAGTAGGAATGACACTTTAAGCATAAAAAAATCGCCAAAAAAGTCAATTTCAAAATGATATGATCGTTCGATCTGACGATCACATCCCTGCTATGATCGTCCGATCTGACGATCACATCCCTGATGTGATGGTATGATTAATTTGAACACACGCTTATGACAATATGATATGATAAATCACATGCGGCAGGCAATGATTTATCATCGGATTTAATTTGAACAGAATCCCTACGTCTGACAAATCATATTGTCATATAATCGCATCACAAAATCTGAATCTAATTTGAATAGGCCCCTGGTAACATACGACAAAATTTTCAAATATTTTTTTCATAAAAAAGGATTCCACAGTTTTTCGTCTATAGAGGAGATTGTGTAGCAGGTACTGTTGTGGGCGGTCTATGTCAATTGGGCGCTCACGATTGGGCGCCAGCCAACTTTCGGACGCCATAACTTTTTTCTTAGGCAACGAAATTTTTTAAACTTAGTGTTTTTCGGATTCTTCTTATGGACTCTATTAGCGCTCTAAAAATTAAAAAAAATTACCTGGGGCCTATTCAAATCAGATCTGTGATGGGATTATATGACAATATGATTTATCAGACGTAGGGATTCTGTTCAAATTAAATCATATGATAAATCACTTGCGCATGTGATTTATCATATCATATTGTCATAACCGTGTTCAAATTAATCATACCATCACATCAGGGATGTGATCGTCAGATCGGACGATCATATCAGACGCGGCGTCTGATAAATCATACGATTTATCATTTGCGTGTTCAAATTATTCCTTTCAAATCATATGATGCTCGTCATATGATGACAGGCACGTTGAGGAGAAAATCATACCTCCGGACCACGTATTAGCAAGCACTTTATAGTTATAACTATTTAGGATCAATTTTAAATTTTAAAAATATTTTAGTGGTTTCCTGAGACCCACCCTGAAGTGTATAAAACACATATGAAAAAAAAAATTTAAAAAATTTTTCAATTAATTCATATTTTAACATAGGCATTTTTGGCCGGTAGGGGTCAACTGGGGCGCTACCAGTGGGCGCCACCAACTGGGCGCCACCAACTGGGCGCCAACTCACTGGGCGCCACCAACTGGGCGCCAGGCCCAACTGGCGCCAATTCAACTGGGCGCCAAGCCCAACTGGGCGCCAAGCCCAACTGGGCGCCAAGCCCAAAAATTCATAAATTAAAAACTGTAGTCAAAATTTCAAACCTCCTCTTTTCGAGAAAGAGACAAAGCAAACATAAATTGTGACGCTCTTTATTTTTTATAAATTGCAATAATCAATCTACTGATTCATTCGGTAATTCCGCGAAATGCCGTCAAAATTCCATAATATTCAGTGGGCTAAAATTGCGGACTCGGCGCTGAATTTGTCGAAAACATAAAGATGACCATTAAATTCAATTTTTTTTCTGATTGCGCTGAGTTAAAACATTGGTAGCCATTGCAAAAAATTTAATCGATCTAAAATAAGCGCAAATATTTTTAAGCTCATTAAAATGTGTCACAATAGAAAAAAGAAAACTATGAAGCAATAGAAGAATGCAATTGAGCATAAAACGCATAACTTTTTTAATTTATGAATTTTGGGGCTTGGCGCCCAGTTGGGCTTGGCGCCCAGGGTGTGAATTGGCGCCCAGTTGGGGCTGGTCGCCCAGTTGGTGGCGCCCAGTTGAGTTGGCGCCCAGTTGGTGGCGCCCAGTTGGGTGGCGCCCACTGGTGGCGCCCAAGTTGAAACCCGGTCCGTTTTGGCCTCCTAAAACATCCAGAAAAAATAATAAGAATCCTAATTTTTCAAGATTATAATTTTGTCATAAAATTTTTAAAACACATTTAGCCATATTTATGTAAATATTTTGCATCATATACTGTATATTGAACATGGATATGATTATTTATGAATCATATGTCGAAATGGGCGTCACATCAGCAAAAAACTAATTTGAACAGATTCCAAATCATATGATGCCCTTCATCTGGCGTGCCGTCATACGTAAATAATCATATGACTACTTGCATGTGATCTGACGATCATATCACTGGATCTGAATAACCGTTACTTTAATTTGAACGAAGCATATGATTTGTCATATAATCGCATCACAGTTCTGATCTAATTTGTGATAGGCCCCACGGCTTATAAAAAAGTTATGATATGTCCAAAATTTTCTGACTTTTTTGCGTTCTTCAAGTTGTAACTTTTTTAAGAGTTGGTCAATCGCTTAGCAATAGCTTATTAATACCTTCAAAACACTTAAAGCTTTCGAATTATACCGAATCTGAGAAATATGGTTAACAAAGAAAAAAGTTACAAAGCCCTAAACGAGTCTGGCGCCCATCGTGAGCGCCCAATTGACTGCGTCCGGTTGTGGGTTCTATTAAATTCAAAAAAGAAAAAAATTAAATTTTACTAATCAATAAAATTTACGGGATTCGTTCATCAAATTGATCCTTCATTCATTCATCAACATTCAATTATTTTAAACAATTTGACATTTCTTTTTTTTTATATGACTGATTGTGGGACGGTGGAAGGTGAAAAATATTCGGATTATGGGGGGGGGGGGGAAGAGAGAGAGAGAGATTCTGCGTGAACAAAATGGGATTGACGAAGCACAGCTCCTCTTTTGTTTTCTTCTTCTCTTCATCGTGGTTCAATTCCATGTTTTTTTTTGGGTTCATCAACGGTTTATCTGCTGCACTAACAGTGCGGCAACGTGCCGTCGTGGCCTTGACGGCATCGGCACAGATTGCTGGTGGGCGCGCTTCCTGAACATCGGCTTCAGCATGTCCACCAACTTTCTGCATATATCTCTGAAAAAATTTGCTAATTTAGAATTTTAATTGGTTGAGAAAACGGATTAAATAAATGCCAGTTTAATTCTTAGAGTCAAAAAAGGGATATTTTATCACGGTGCACCCCAAAACTCCGCCGCCGAAACTCCGCCAGCTGAAACTCCGCCGAGACATAACTCCGCCGGAAAAAAAATAGCAAAAAACCCTTAAAATTTTTCAGAAAATTCCAAAGGCTCTTTTTTAATAAAAATTTCCGAAAAATCCTAGAATTATCGAAACTTGAAAAATTTTTTGGAATTTTTTTTGAAAATTTCTGAAATTTACCAAAAATTTTTGATATTTTGCGGAAATTTTTGATAATTTCTAGAAATTTCTTCAAAAAACCACCTTTGGAGTTTTTCTGAAAAAATTTAAGGGGTTTTTTGCTATTTTTTTCCGACGGAGTTATGTCTCGGCAGAGTTTCGGCGGCGGAGTTTTGTCCTGCTCCGATTTTATCAACCTTGTAAATATTAAAGCTTATTAAAATGTTTAGGCTAAATAATAAATATGTTATATTTTTCCTTGTATCAAATATTAAAATTTATTTTTAAAAATTCTATTATTAAAATCTGTTAACATTTTGCCTAATTATTAAAAATTTTTTTTTGCCATTTCTCGAATTCTTTTATATTTAAAGGCATATTTAGTTTATAGATGCTATTAAAAAGATTATTTAAAAAAGCAATCAAACTACAAAGTAAATTTCTTGGTTTAAATTAAATATCAAAGCTGCAAATAATTATAAATTAAAGAATCCATAATGTGTGTGCGCGTCGCGTTGCAATAAATTCTGAGTTAAGTCTTGGGGTTCTCATAATAATTAAATGATTCGGTTTTTTAAACTTTTTGGTTATATATTTCAGCTAATATTTATTTTCTTACAGCAACTCTCTCATACCAATAGCTAATTTGGTTTTGTTGGGTAAATATGGTTCATAGGGCCCAGACTCCAAATCGAACAAATTATATACCAATCGACTCCTCTCGGTCTGTAAAGTAAGAATCCGCAAAAAAAAATTGGCGGAAACCATTCCCTGAAGAGTTACAGACCCGGTACTGAAATGGCAAAATGGCTTGGGACTCAACCGTCCATTCTCCATAAATGCACCAAACAACAAATTTACTCAACAAAATGACCTCATTGAAGAGAAAAAACACAAAACAACTACTTCCACTTCACATTAATCTTCTTCAAAAATTTCTCCATCTTCCAAATCCGGTTCTTCATTATCGTTATCATCAGATTTGCCATAAATAAAAGCAGCCATTTTCAAAAAT
>JBDPZO010000297.1:0-11089 GCA_039877585.1 Heterodera filipjevi | reverse complement strand
ATGCCATCAAATGAAGATTTTCAAAAGTAGTTATAGAACTTTTCCTTTTTCGTAAAAACAGAAAATCTTTTGAGCAAGTCATTACAAAGATTTCACCATTTTTATTTTTAAAGGAAGGGATAATATTTTTAGTCCTTAGAAAAGAATCAATTGAAAAAAAAATTTCAATTTTATGTCTATTTTTCAGATCTGATTTCGATAGAGCATCAAATTTTTGATATGTAACAGAATATTTTTTTCCATTATTCTTCTGAGATTGTAATATAGGTAATATTGAATGACTGTAATAAATCTGTAAATTTATATCAAATCCTTCCTACATGCAGTCCAAGAAAAAGAGGTCGTCCAGTTTATATTCGCTAACCTATTTATTTTAAATAATAAAAAGTTTTACTTATTTTAATAATTAGGTTTTTAAATTTTTTAATATTACAATTTTCATTCCTCAATTAATTTTAATTTGTTTTTCTGCTATTTAGTTTTTCTTAAATTAAATAAAAAAGTCCCAAATTACCCTTTTGGTTATTGTCTCAGCAACTTGCCATTTTAAATTATTGTAAGTTTGGCATAATTAAGGAAATAGTTTTTTTTGCTATAATAACTAGGTTCTTTTTCTTCTTTATATTTGTAACAAAATTTTTTTTTTATTTTTAAAAATAATATCATTATTCGCCATTTCTTGTTTATTCCTTTATGAAATTTTAAATGCATTTATTTAAAATTTTATTGTTACTAATGGGGCATATGTATTAATTTTATAATGATGAATCTTTTAGATAATTTTACATTTTATTGGATTATTCATTAACTAAAAAAACTTTGGGATAAGTTTATTTAACACAAAAAATTGTTGTATCTTAGCAAATTAAACATCTTTTAGCTATTAATTTATTTTACTGCAGTTAATATCCAAAATGGCACTGCCTAAATTGCAGGATGGGGACTGACTTCGCGTAACAAAAAGCTGTGCTGGCTGGGACTTTTATTAAATTCCGCCCTATGGGCGTTTGTTAACTCCGCCATGTTTTACAGATTTTCTGAACATAATTCATCATAACTTTGTTCATAACCAACTAAATAAAATAATTTTAATATCATTATATGGCTAATGGTAGCCCTATTAATTTTACAAATTTTAAAAAATTTGATCTATTAGCCACCAGATGATATTAAGATTATTTAATTTAATTGGTATTGAAAGCTATGATGAATTATGCCCACAAAATCTGTGAAATAAGGCGGATTTAACAAACGCTCATAGTCGCGGAATTTAACAAAGGAGCTAGCACCATAAAAAACTAATTTGAATAAAAAATTTCGAGCTGTTTGTTTGCGCTTTGTTGGAAAACCCATTTTCTGAAATTATTTACTTTTTTTATCCATTTAAGATTTTTTTTTATTATTATTTAAACATATGTGCTTTTAAACAGATAAGTGCTTCAAGAATAGTAATGATACTGTGCCAATGAATTTGAGAACGCGGAGTGTTAAATTAATTGAATGCCCAGACCATTATAAAGGCGATCGAATTTGTATGGATGGAGTCAAAATGCAAGCAGTAATATATTGCTCTAAAATAAATTAATAGGGATGGTATTTTTAGGTAAGAAAAACCGCAGAATAGTAGTAAAAAGGTTAAAAAAAAATCTCAAAATAGGCATCAAATAGGTATATAAATTCCAAAATAGGTACCAAAATAGGTAAATAAAAATTTTTTTATTAACGATTTTTGAGCACAAAAAAATGGTCATTTCTCTTTAATGATTATAAAAGTGGGTGTAGAAGCTCCAGACCAAGCTAAAAATTCGTTTTTCGCGCCTATCTCCGCGTATTAAGTGTGCAAAAATTTTAGGTATTTACCTAAAAATACCATCCCTATAAATTAAACAAATTTTTATTTAAATTTATAAATACTTTCCATTTTTCTAATTATTAATAATACTCGGAATTCTAGTCATAAAAAGGCCATAATGACGAAAAATTGCCAAAAAAAAAAGCACAGAAAATTGGAAAGTAAGCATATTTTGTGTGTATTAGAGCAAAAAAAAAAAAGGCACAGTTTACCATAAACCAGTTTTAAAAAAAGGTAAATCCGGATTTTAGTTTTTTTTTAATTCTAAATGCCAATCTTTAGGGGTCTATTTTTTAAGGGCCTTTTCTTGTCAATTTTTTTGTTCTGAGAAAATATGCCAAAAAGTCATGAAAAAGTAACAAAAAAAAGTCATTATAAAATTCATCATTAAAGCTTCAAAAACAAAATAAAAAAAAGTTTTTCGTAGATTTTAGGCCACCAAAGTCATTTGACTAAGATTCCGGCCTTAATAAATTATATGTGCTTTTTGAGTTTTTCTTTAGGGCGACAGTGGTGGCGCTTTGTTGGCCAATAATGGTACAGATTATGTCCAAGTTGGCGTTGCATCTGTAATGCATTGCCACAGCAAAACCAAATGTATTGCATTTAAAATATTTATTTTGAATAAATAATAATTAATAAAAATTATTTTATTTTATAGAAAAAATAATAAAATCAATTTTGTAAGCCGGAGAAAATGTCGCTTATTCCGTGTACCCTCGGCTGGATGGGTGGTAGATTGAGAAAATCAGTGGCAGTCGCTGTGCAAATTAATTCTTATATTTTTAAAAAATGTTTGAACTCTAAATTATATATGAACATTGTTGATGACCTTGGCAACCAAAATTTTTTTCCGAATACCGGAAAATTCTTATTAAAGTTTCTGAAAGCTTAACACCCTTGTTTTCCTGAAAACCAACCCTATTTTTTGAAAACTATCTCCCCAGTTCTTGAGATTATTATTTCTTTTTCAAAAAACAATGGAAAACTAGGGTTATATTTAAGAAAAAGCTAGTCAGGTTTTCAAAAATTAGGGGTGGTTTTTCAAAAAACTAGCGAATAAGGCCTAAAAGTAATTATTTGGAAAAGGTTAGGCGGTTCCATTTTTTTTTTTATCTTTTATGAATATTTTTTTAAATTTTCATTCACTGCCCAGGTATCCCTGCCCAAATGAACCACAGCCGAATTTTTTTAAATAAGAAAAATAAAATAGAATTAAAAAACCGTTCATTTTCAGTTTTAGAAAATTAAAAAATTATCTTCTTAATTACCTTTAAATTTAATTATTTTTATTTTTATTTTCACTTATTTAAAAAAAATACTTGCTTTTTTCCATAAACTTTTTTAACAATTTCCTGATTGAATTTATCCCATGCTACAAATAATAGTTTTCCATTTGCAATTTGTTAAAACAGTCACTTCTGTTTTTTTTAAAAGCTGATTATGTAAAATATAAAGGTTGGACTGAAGAGTAGTGTCCTCCATTATTTATACAAAATTCACTTTCGAGTTGCCGCTTCACAGAAGAAGTAAGTAATATTCATAGAAAGATGGGGACTTTAAGAGTCCATTCAATGGAAACCAGTCCAAATTAATCCAATGCCAAATTTATTTAGGAAATCAGGAAAAAAGTATTCGGGCCACAAACGAATAAATTAAACTGAGCTGCCTTGATAGGTGTAGGTTAACAAAATAGAAATAATTTGATGAGAGATGAAAATTAATTTATAATTTTAAAGAAATTTTGAAATTTATTCTGTTTTTGTACGACAAAATTTTAATTATCATTGTTAAGTTACCGCAGCGCAAGATGTCAAACTGATGGAAGAGGAAACTGATTCTATCCTCTTCACGTTGACCTTTCCTTGCAGCCAAGTTAGATTCATTGTATACAAGCAGATAAGGGAAAAAAACAATACAACCCCTGCTTGACAGCGCCGAAGAAAAGGGAAATGAACAGCAGTTCTACGCCGTGACAATGCATACCGAACGCAAGGGTTCCGCTATGTTAGTAACTTAATGGCAGATAAACCGAAAGATAAATTATATTGATGTACCTTTTTCTACCAACACAATTTAATTTATAAGTGTTAAGATATGCTCTTCGTACTGAATTACCAAGAAGTTTCTTTACCTTTTGGCTTTTGTTCTCTTTTAGCACAATAAAAGTAATTTGTTGAAGTTTTATTTAGTTCATTTTTATTTTTCATAATTTTAATATGAAACGGATTTGTGTTTTTTATTTTTTAGCGAGGTCTGCATAAATTTCTTTACAATTTGAAGTATGTTACCCTCACTATTTAGTACAATATTCCTATTGGATTGCAACTTCATAAAAGACGAGCAAGCAATGACGAAAATGAGGCGACGTCAGAGGTGCCGTTCTGTAAGTGGCTACAGTGGCGTGGGAGAATTCAACGGGTGAGGTCTAATTAATTCTTTCCTGCCGAGTAGCTAGCAATCTACATGAGAACTAGAAGCACTTTTAGAACGAGCTTTCTCTGCTCTACGAATGGGTTTACAATTGTTAAAACAAGATTTCCATGTTGTAGTCTAGGTAAAAGAATCTTTAAACGTGATTATATGAAATATAAAAAGGGCTTGGGGAAGATTTGTTTCCCCATTATTTCGTACAAATTCCTTTTCAGTTACAACTCCATAAAGGAGGAGACACATTTGTTATTTATTTATTGAAGCCACATTAAATGACCATTTCGATGCAATTTTTTTAATTAATAGTGGAAAAATAATTAAGGCGCAAAATCAAAGTGAACTGGACTGCTTTCTCGAAAGTACGATACGGATTACTCAAAGATGGCGTTACATCTATAAAGCATTGCGTCAACAAAACTTAACGTATTGCATTTATAAATTTATTTGCTTTTGTCTATTTTTGATTAAAAATAATATATTTTATTCTAATGGCTATTTTATAGTATCATCGCATATATCAAGACTTCAGAAACCGTACACATAATTACAGGGCCCCAGAAAACCTCCATAGACATCGCGAGCGCTTCATACTTTTCTTGAAGCCTTACTTTTGTGAGACCTTTACATTGCCAACTCTTGGACGACACCCGCATATGGCAGCAAGAACTGGCTTTTGCGGAAGTTTCTCGGGCAAAGATATTTTTTTTTCATTTTTTTGTTGAAACAAATGTCGAGAGATTTTGCACATCAGCAGCTGCAAAACTTTAGCAGCGGAAGAATGAGGATCGACATCTCGTAAGGATTTTAACGAGCAAGCAATGAACGAAAATGAGGCAACGTCAGAGTGCCGTTCTGTAGTGGCTCAGTGGCGTGGAGAATTCAACGGTGAGGTCTAATTAATTCTTTCCTGCCGAGTAGCTAGCAATCTACATGAGAACTAGAAGCACTTTTAGAACGAGCTTTCTCTGCTCTACGAATGGGTTTACCAATTGTTAAAACAAGATTTCCATGTTGTAGTCTAGGTAAAAGAATCTTTAAAAGTGATTATATGAAATATAAAAGGCTTGGGAAGATTTGTTTCCCCATTATTTCGTACAAATTCCCTTTTCAGATATGAAATATAAAAGGCTTGGGAAGATTTGTTTCCCCATTATTTCGTACAAATTCCCTTTTCAGTTACAACTCCATAAAGGAGGAGACAAATGTGTTATTTATTTATTTGAAGCCACATTAAATGACCATTTCGATGCAATTTTTTTAATTAATAGTGAAAACATAATTAAGGCAGCAAAATCAAAAAGTGAACTGGACTGCTTTCTCGAAAGTAACGATACGGATTACGTCAAGATGGCGTTACATCTATAAGCATTGCGTCAACAAAACTTAACGTATTGCATTTATAATTTATTTGCTTTTGTCTATTTTTGATTAAAAATAATATATTTTATTCTAATGGCTATTTTTATAGTATCATCGCATAATATCAAGACTTCAGAAACAGTACACATAATTACAGGGCCCCAGAAAACCTCCATAGACATCGCGAGCGCTTCATACTTTTCTTGAAGCCTTACTTTTGTGAGACCTTTACATTGCCAACTCTTTGGACGAACCCGCATAATGGCAGCAAGAACTGGCTTTTGCGGAAGTTTTCTCGGGCAAAGATATTTTTTTTTCATTTTTTTGTTGAAACAAATGTCGAGAGACTTTGCACATCAGCAGCTGCAAAACTTTAGCAGCGGAAGAATGAGGATCGACATCTCGTAAGGATTTTAACGAGCAAGCAATGAACGAAAATGAGGCGACGTCAGAGTGCCGTTCTGTAGTGGCTCAGTGGCGTGGAGAATTCAACGGTGAGGTCTAATTAATTCTTTCCTGCCGAGTAGCTAGCAATCTACATGAGAACTAGAAGCACTTTTAGAACGAGCTTTCTCTGCTCTACGAATGGGTTTACCAATTGTTAAAACAAGATTTCCATGTTGTAGTCTAGGTAAAAGAATCTTTAAAAGTGATTATATGAAATATAAAAGGCTTGGGAAGATTTGTTTCCCCATTATTTCGTACAAATTCCCTTTTCAGTTACAGCTCCATAAAGGAGGAGACAAATGTGTTATTTATTTATTTGAAGCCACATTAAATGACCATTTCGATGCAATTTTTTTAATTAATAGTGAAAAATAATTAAGGCAGCAAAATCAAAAAGTGAACTGGACTGCTTTCTCGAAAGTAACGATACGGATTACGTCAAAGATGGCGTTACATCTATAAAGCATTGCGTCAACAAAACTTAACGTATTGCATTTATAAATTTATTTGCTTTTTGTCTATTTTTGATTAAAAATAATATATTTTATTCTAATGGCTATTTTTATAGTATCATCGCATAATATCAAGACTTCAGAAACCGTACACATAATTACAGGGCCCCAGAAAACCTCCATAGACATCGCGAGCGCTTCATACTTTCTTGAAGCCTTACTTTGTGAGACCTTACATTGCCAACTCTTTGGACGAACCCGCATAATGGCAGCAAGAACTGGCTTTTGCGGAAGTTTTCTCGGGCAAAGATATTTTTTTTTCATTTTTTTGTTGAAACAAATGTCGAGAGATTTTGCACATCAGCAGCTGCAAAACTTTAGCAGCGGAAGAATGAGGATCGACATCTCGTAAGGATTTTAACGAGCAAGCAATGAACGAAAATGAGGCGACGTCAGAGTGCCGTTCTGTAGTGGCTCAGTGGCGTGGAGAATTCAACGGTGAGGTCTAATTAATTCTTTCCTGCCGAGTAGCTAGCAATCTACATGAGAACTCGAAGCACTTTTAGAACGAGCTTTCTCTGCTCTACGAATGGGTTTACCAATTAAAAGATACTTTAAAAGAGATTATATGAAATATAAAAGGCTTGGGAAGATTTGTTTCCCCATTATTTCGTACAAATTCCCTTTTCAGTTACAACTCCATAAAGGAGGAGACAAATGTGTTATTTATTTATTTGAAGCCACATTAAATGACCATTTCGATGCAATTTTTTTAATTAATAGTGAAAAATAATTAAGGCAGCAAAATCAAAAAGTGAACTGGACTGCTTTCTCGAAAGTAACGATACGGATTACGTCAAAGATGGCGTTACATCTATAAAGCATTGCGTCAACAAAACTTAACATATTGCATTTATAAAATTTATTTGATTTTTGTCTATTTTTGATTAAAAATAATATTTTTTATTAATTTATAATAAAGCCAATGGCTACTTTATGGTATCGTCGCATAATATCAGGACATCAGAAACCGTACAAATAGTTACAGGGCCCCAGAAACCTCCATAGACATCACGAGCGCTTCATACTTTACTTGAAGCCTTACTTTTGTGAGACCTTTACATTGCCAACTCTTTGGACGGACCCGCATAATGGCAGCAAGCACTGGCTTTTGCGGAAGTTTTGCTCGGGCAATGATATTTTTTTTTCATTTTTTTTTGAAACAAATGTCGAGAGACTTTGCACATCAACAGCTGCAAAACTTAAGCAGCGGAAGAATGAGGATCGACATATCGTAAGGATTTTAACGAGCAAGCAATGAACGAAAATGAGGCGACGTCAGAGTGCCGTTCTGTGGTGGCTCAGTGGCGTGGAGAATTCAACGGTGAGGTCTAATTAATTCTTCCCTGCCGAGTTGCTAGCAATCTACATGAGAACTCGAAGCACTTTTAGAACGAGCTTTCTCTGCTCTACGAATGGGTTTACCAATTAAAAGATACTTTAAAAGAGATATATGAAATATAAAAGGCTTGGGAAGATTTGTTTCCCCATTATTTCGTACAAATTCCCTTTTCAGTTACAACTCCATAAAGGAGGAGACAAATGTGTTATTTATTTATTTGAAGCCACATTAAATGACCATTTCGATGCAATTTTTTTAATTAATAGTGAAAAATAATAAAGGCCGCAAAATCAAAAAGTGAACTGGACTGCTTTCTCGAAAGTAACGATACGGATTACGTCAAAGATGGCGTTACATCTATAAAGCATTGCGTCAACAAAACTTAACGTATTGCATTTATAAATTTATTTGATTTTGTCTATTTTTGATTAAAAATAATATATTTTATTCTAATGGCTATTTTTATAGTATCGTCGCATAATATCAAGACTTCAGAAACCGTACACATAATTACAGGGCCCCAGAAAACCTCCATAGACATCGCGAGCGCTTCATACTTTTCTTGAAGCCTTACTTTTGTGAGACCTTTACATTGCCAACTCTTTGACGAACCCGCATAATGGCAGCAAGAACTGTCTTTGCGGAAGTTTTCTCGGGCAAAGATATTTTTTTTTTTCATGTTTTTTGTTGAAACAAATGTCGAGAGGACTTTGCACATCAGCAGCCTGCAAACTTTAGCAGCGGAAGAATGAGGATCGACATCTCGTAAGGATTTTAACGAGCAAGCAATGAACGAAATGAGGCGACGTCAGAGATGCCGTTCTGTAGTGGCTCAGTGGCGTGGAGAATTCAACGGTGAGGTCTAATTAATTCTTTCCTGCCGAGTAGCTAGCAATCTACATGAGAACTAGAAGCACTTTTAGAACGAGCTTTCTCTGCTCTACGAATGGTTTACCAATTGTTAAACAAGATTTCCATGTTGTAGTCTAGGTAAAGAATCTTAAAAGTGATTATATGAAATATAAAAGGCTTGGGAAGATTTGTTTCCCCCATTATTTCGTACAAAATTCCCTTTTCAGTTACAGCTCCATAAAGGAGGAGACAAATGTGTTATTTATTTATTGAAGCCACATTAAATGACCATTTCGATGCAATTTTTTAATTAATAGTGAAAAATAATTAAAGGCAGCAAAATCAAAAAGTGAACTGGACGGTGCATTTCTCGAAAGTAACGATACGGATTACGTCAAAGATGGCGTTATACATCTATAAAGCATTGCGTCAACAAAACTTATCGTATTGCATTTATAAATTTATTTGCTTTTTGTCTATTTTTGATTAAAAATAATATATTTTATTCTAATGGCTATTTTTATTAGTATCATCGCATAATATCAAGACTTCAGAAACCGTACACATAATTACAGGGCCCCAGAAAACCTCCATAGACTCATCGGCTGAGCGCTTCATACTTTTCTTGAAGCCTTACTTTTGTGAGAGACCTTTACATTGCCAACTCTTTGGACGAAACCCGCATAATGGAAGCAAGGAAACTGGTCTTTGCGGAAGTTTTCTCGGGCAAGATATTTTTTTTTCATTTTTGTTGTTGAAACAAATGTCGAAGACTTGCACATCAGCAGCTGCAACTTAGCAGCGGAAGATGAGGATCGACATCTCGTAAGGATTTTAACGAGCAAGCAAATGAACGAAAATGAGGCGACGTCAGAGTGCCGTTCTGTAGTGGCTCAGTGGCGTGGAGAATGTCAACGGTGAGGTCTAATTAATTCTTTCCTGCCGAGTAGCTAGCAATCTACATGAGAACTAGAAGCACTTTTAGAACGAGCTTTCTCTCGCTCTACGATGGGTTTACCAATTGTTTAAAACAGATTTCCATGTTGAGTCTAGGTAAAAGAATCTTTAAAAGTGATTATATGAAATATAAAAGGCTTGGGAAGATTTGTTTCCCCATTATTTCGTACAAAGTCCCTTTTCAGTTACAGCTCCATAAAGGAGGAGACAAATGTGTTATTTATTTATTTGAAGCCACATTAAATGACCATTTCGATGCAATTTTTTTAATTAATAGTGAAAAATAATTAAGGCAGCAAAATCAAAAAGTGAACTGGACTGCTTTCTCGAAAGTAACGATACGGATTACGTCAAAGATGGCGTTACATCTATAAAGCATTGCGTCAACAAAACTTAACGTATTGCATTTATAAATTTATTTGCTTTTTGTCTATTTTTGATTAAAAATAATATATTTTATTCTAATGGCTATTTTTATAGTATCATCGCATAATATCAAGACTTCAGAAACCGTACACATAATTACAGGGCCCCAGAAAACCTCCATAGACATCGCGAGCGCTTCATACTTTTCTTGAAGCCTTACTTTTGTGAGACCTTTACATTGCCAACTCTTTGGACGAACCCGCATAATGGCAGCAAGAACTGGCTTTTGCGGAAGTTTTCTCGGGCAAAGATATTTTTTTTTCATTTTTTTGTTGAAACAAATGTCGAGAGACTTTGCACATCAGCAGCTGCAAAACTTTAGCAGCGGAAGAATGAGGATCGACATCTCGTAAGGATTTATATGAAAATCCCATATTTTATTTTGATGTACTCCCGAATGGATCGGTTTTTCGCTTACCCTCAGCTTAATCCCCTTTTCTTTTATTTTCCGTCCCTTCTCTTATAATGTGTTTTTGGTCTTGCCTGTTTGGTATTTTCCCAATCACTTTAATTTCTCCATCTCCTTTTCTTCACCCTTTTGGGCTCACCAAATCCAAATTTCAGGGGAATACTTACTCGTCCCAGGTCTTCGTTAAAAATTGACTGAATATTTTATGGCTAACACTGTTTCAAATACCCCTTGTCTCACGGCCACGGACCAAGTGATGCAGTTAATAAGGAGCAAAGTGAAGAAGAAGCAAATTTTTCGGGTGACAACAATTTGTCGCAAAAGATTGGACATTTGGAGATACAAGTTGTCAGCAAGACTGTCTCATCACGTCCATTCAGCAAAGATAATAATATTTATAATAAAAAATTTTGTTAGAAAAGAAAATATTTTACCAAAACAATTTTTTTCATTTTATCCAAAATTCTATGTTGTTGTCTAGGTAAAGGATTCTTTAAAAG
>JBDPZO010000296.1:0-26268 GCA_039877585.1 Heterodera filipjevi | reverse complement strand
TTGGCTGGGCTGCGCAAATGTCGCGGCGCAAAAGTCGCATCAGGGACCGGAGGCATTGTAACAAAAAGTCGAACCGACAAAGATTCTTTAGGCGACAAAAGCTAATTGACATTGGTCTCATAGTGGAAAATTGGTCATTTGGTCCCATACCTTAATCGGACAAAAGATCTCATTCGCATGTGTCGTGGTAATAGAGCTAAATAATAGCTATCGGCCATACCAAGATTTTAAATTTGGTTGCATTTGAGCAAATTATGAGTGATTCTCTTCGAAAAACAAGTAAAAAATGGCGAGATTTACGAAACGCTAAAACGACCCAGCACGGTTTTTTAGTCCTTGGAATCGGGCTGCACGAAATTTCGTTTCGTTTTCGTAGCGAATGCACTTTATCGTTTTTTTTCGTTTGCGATGGGAAAAAAGTACGAAAAAGCACTGGTAAGAATGGGGTCTAAGTAAGAATGTTCGAGAAAAATTGGAGAAAAAGGGAAATTTGTGTAGGAAAAATTGTTACAATATTTTTGTTCGATTTCCCAATGATAAATCGGTGAAGTGGTAGAACTATGTTTCTCCATGTTTTTGTTTGGGTTCAAATCTCCCTCATAGCAGGAAATTTAAATCGTTTTTTCCAAATTCAGTAATTAATTAAAAAATTATGAAAAGAATATGATCCCCCAATATGTTATAATTCACAAATAGACAATTTCTTTATAAATTTCATTATTTTTAAAAAAAGTTTCACGGAAAGCGACGTCTATCGACACCACCGACACCTTTAAGCTTTTTTTCTGAAACAAATCTCCAAAAATGACTAGTTTGGACAAAATCTGTACTAAAACATGCCTAGATTTAAAAAAAAATTCCCGGCGGAGCCTATCGGCACCGCCGACTCCCATTCGCTTATGGTTTCTGAAAAATCTGTTTTCAAAATTTTTCTTTTGTGAACAATTTGCTATAATTAAATAAAAAAGAAATTTTGGGGTAAAGGGAGGAGAGTTTTCTGGACTGGGACCCGAGAGGTAAAAGTGTTATGATCGGTCACAAAGGACTCGGACAACTCATTACGGCCGATCTTCTTCATATTATCCCGTCCTTGTGCCTTTTTTTGGGTCCCGAAATTTCGTCCGGTGCACCGTACCCCTACTATCCCTGTAGGTTTCTCAAAATTTAACTTAATGTCTTTAAAAGCCCGACGCCTAGAAAAGTGGGTTGAGTCTAGTCAAAATAAAACAGAATTATCACGAATAGGACCTTAGTTTTCCAAAATTCGACTTCGAACCCGAACTCGACACAAAAAACCGACACTCATATTCGAGTACAAACATATTTCTAGGAGTTTTTGGGGTCGCTTTTCACGATTCCGGCATCCATTTCGACCATTTCGAACTCCGAAAACCCGCACTAAAAGATAAGTGGAAAAATAAAATTTTGGGCTATATGAAAAGTCACCATTTTGAAACCAAAGGTCACTTTTTTGTGCAAAAAAACACAAAAAATAATTGTCAAAAAACCAAAAGGTCCCCCCTTTGGTTTCAAAATGGTGATTTTTCATATACGCCAAAAATTTTTATTTTTCGACTATTCTTTGAGTGGCGGTTTTCGGAGTTCGAAATTTGTCGAAATGGGATGCCGGAATCGTGAACAGCGACCCCAAAAACTCCTAGAAATATTTTGTACTCGAACTATGAGTGTCGGTTTTTGTGTTCGAGTTCGGTTTCAGGATCGGAATTTGGAAAAACTAAGGTCATTCGTGACCAGCGCCCATAATTACCCTAAGAAACGACTTTTATTTGAAAGTTTCGAGGGGGGTGGCAAAAGGGATAAGAACCTCTTTTACTGGCATAAATTGGTGTGCAATTGCTGCGCACAATTTTTCAAAATATCCTTTTTTTTTGACTATGTGTTCTTTGGGCCACGAAATGTCGACTCCACGAATGTCGATTCGACGAAATGTCGACTAAGCCAAAAATCCACGAAATGTCGACTCAGCCAAAAATCCACGAAATGTCGACTCAGCCAAAAATCCACGAAATGTCGACTCAGCCAAAAATCCACCACATGTCGACTCCATAAAATGTCGACTCAGCCAAAAAACCGAATACTTCTTCGATTAATTTAATCCCCGCAAGGTTCGATGTTCGAAATAGATGTCTAATTGAGTTCGGAAAAAATGGGAATGACTTTTTGAACATAAGTTTTGGGTGAGTCGACAAAAAGTCGAGTCGACATTTCGTGGAATTTTGACTGATCGACATTTCGTGGATTTTTAGCTTAGTGACATTTCGTGGATTTCTGGCTTAGTCGACATTTCGTGGTCGACTTTCGTGGGGAGACATTTCGTGGAGTCGACATTTCGTGGGAGGCGTTCTTTTGTGAAATTTTATCTGACATCCCTGAACCTAGTTTTTAAGATGAAGTTTTTATCAACAGGGGTTTGATTTTTCCAAAAAATGGTAGATTGTTACTATTTTTAGCTGGGCCGAATCGTGGGGCCAAAATGTCGGCGCCAAAACAGCCGAAACGTGGGGACAAAACGCCCCCGTATTCTCCCCATATTTTTTTTTTTATTTCATAATAAAGAAGCCGATTTGTATGTTTTAGAGTCACTGATCACGAATCCGCATACATACACTACTTTGAGTCCAAAGTTAAAAAGACCAACGGCAGCAGCGAATCGTGGACACAAAAGGCATTCAAAAATGCGCGCAATGGACAGACCAGCAGATTATGAATCGGAGAGGCGAATAACGCCCAACGAACGGCTATTTAATGCATTTGAACCGATATTGGGAATGTGAACTTTGAAAAAGTTTTTTGACATTATTCGAATTCGGGTTCGTAAAGGGTCGAATATTAATGTAAATATTAATTTTATTAGAACATTGCATTTTAAATAGTGTATCCACACTAAGTTATAGAACTGGGTGGTGTATTCGAAACGAGGGGGCCGAAATGGTTAGCCGATATTTGCGCCGCGGACTTTTGCGTCGCGAACACTGCGCCGCATTATTTGCGCCGCAGACACTTGCGCCGCCCAGCAAATCGACATTTGCGCCGCCCAAAGAATTTTTATTTTTTTTATTTCAACAATTATTAAATTACGCGTTTAATCAAATAACCTATTTTAAAGGTGGGTTTTTTTTAAATCTAACCCCCGTTTTTTTGAAAACCCACCCCATAGCCTTTTTGAAAATCCACCGCCTATTTTTTAAACCCCATCCCCTAGTTTTTTGAAAACCAACCTTAATTTTTAAAATTTTTTTCTTAAAAATTAGGGGTTAGGTTTTTGGGTTCATGTTTCAAGAGGTTTATTTTGATTAAACGCGTAAATTTAATAATTTGTTAAAAATAAAAATAAAATTTCCTTGGCGGCGCAATGTCTGCGGCGCAAAAAACGCTGTGCATGTTTCTGCGGCGCATATGTCCATTTGGCTGGGCGGGCGCAAATGTCCATTTGGCTGGGCTGCGCAAATGTCGCGGCGCAAAGTCCGCATCAGGGCCGGAGGCATGGTAACAAAAAGTCGAACCGACAAAATGTTCTTTAGGACAAAAAAGGCTAATTGACTTTGGTCTCATAGTGGAAAATTGGTCATTGGTCCCATACCTTAAAATCGGACAAAAAGATCTCATTTCGCATTGTCGTGGAAGTAAAAAAAAAATTGGGAGTTACTATAGTCTATCACCCAAAAAAAAAAAAAAAAAAAAAATTTGATGCATTCGTTCTCTCGTAACCTGTAATGCTCAGGAAAAATACTCATGAGGTGCGGAAACTCAAAAACTTAGATAGCACTTGATCCGATCAATAGTAATATTTGTAATAATGTCCGTGACTTCTTCTTGGTTCGGTTTTTACCACGCAAATTCATAACGACATATCTTTTCGGTTCTTTAGAGTTGGTGCAATATAAATATGAACCTATTTTAATTTTCCCCCCCCCCCCCCCCCATTTTTGTTTGCAATTTCTACGGTCTTTTAACTTTCTCTTTTGTCAGGTCCGATTCGTGCCGACACGACCGTGGCGGTTATCGCGCTGCTAACCGACAAGCAACGAGGCTGGGCTGGTCTGCTCCGATTAGTCATCGCCAAGGCTTTGGACGTGGAGGTGCCCCCCGCTCCCAGTGATTATTCTCGAGAGAATTGTGACTCCGAGATTATTGGAGAATTTTTGTTGATTTTGCTTATAATGTTGATCAGTTGGGCTTTATCCCATTTGTCAGTGAAAATCCGCAAATGTCCGGGGCGCGCAAATACAAGGCGCAAATTCTGAACACGATCATTTTTTTGATTAAAATTTTTTTTCAACAGTTTAATTATTCAAATCTAAAAGCTCAAATATCTGCTTGCTCAAGGCCAACATAGCTCGAAATATACCATACACCGTCCTGAACAAATTTTTTCTTTCTCCTTTCGTTAGACATCATTGAAATGGCCAAATACTGTTCGCTACGAACGTTTTTGTGTTGATGGAAATAATTCCCGAATACTAATGGAGCAAACATCATTTGATTTTTGAAAAAACATATTAAAGGATGACATTTCAGGCAAAAAGGCGCCTAAAAACGCACAAAAATTGCCGCATGGAAGAATTATTCAAGCGACACAAAATGACCATTTTTTTGTTTGCAGTTACAAACCAAAATTTTTTCCGAAAATATACTCTACCCAAATTGGAATTCCAAAAAATGCCCCAAAACATACAATAACATAATTATTATCATCGACAACATCAATCATTTGGCAAAACCCATGATTATTTTAAACGGTCAGATCTTTGGTCTTCAGTTTAAGCCCCTCAGCCCACCGACGTTACCGCACCATGGCCCGTCCGACTGATTGGCCGACATTTGCGGCGCCGACATTTGCGGCGCGTGACCCAGAAAAAATTGTAGAGTGAACTAAGTCTATTATTCTAGGGTCATTCGAACCGCCTAAATATGCTCTACATTATACCAAAAAATCAAAGAAGTGATTGAGTTTCGAAAGTTATGGCCTAAAATGTTCGAAAATTTGGTAATCTCTGTTTTGGTTATCTTTTATCATAACTTTTCCTAAACTTACACTTCTTTTGGTTTTTTGGTATAATATAGAGCATATTTAGGGCTTTCGAATGGCACTAAGAACAATTAGCTTAGTTCATTTTAGAATTTTTTCTGGGCCCCGCGCCGCAAATGTCGGCGCCGCAAATGTCGCATCAC
Organism: Heterodera filipjevi; assembly: GCA_039877585.1. Lineage (NCBI taxonomy): Eukaryota > Metazoa > Nematoda > Chromadorea > Rhabditida > Heteroderidae > Heterodera > Heterodera filipjevi. The sequence goes on along the minus strand of JBDPZO010000296.1, from coordinate 21,075 downwards.
CGTCCGACTACGCATTCGGGTCGCCACCCTCTTTCTTTTGTGAACCAATTGATCAATAACACTGTCTGGAAGGGAAGAAAAAAAGATAAGAGTGCGCTGGTAACTCTTCCCTCCCCCGCCCCTTTTTGAGAAAAGAAATTTTTGCAACTCACCAAACACCCTGCCAGGAAAGAAGAAGCCGCACAAACTGCGCCCAGTTCATTTTTTCTTTCGTTTCAATGTCAAATTCTAAATAAAAAACGATGTTAAATATTCTTGTTTATTCAAAATACCTAAGTTCAAAAGAAGGGACAAAGTCTTATACTTTTGGATTGATGAAAGATCTCCAATAAAGAGAATAGTCTTGAAAGCATTTTTGGTTTTCTGAATGTTTAAATGAATTAAAATCGCTATTTTAGTTCTAAGATTCAAAATGCAATTGCTTTTTCTAAAAAGGTCGAAAGTAGCTTTTTTAAACTTAATCCAAGTTTTATTTGACTTGGTTTTTTTTTAAAGAGAATTCGGCTTCTAGGATAATCCGCGTCCTCTGATGGGATCTCTAGTTTGGATTAGAGGATGATCAAAAAGGACAAGGAGTCTTAATGTTTGCTTATAAATAACATCGAAGTGACCATTTGTACCAATTTTGGCGATTTCACTAAATTTTGAACCGGTTCAAAACCGTTTTTTTGCCATTTCCGCACCTCATGAGTATTTTTCCTGAGCATTACAGGTCACGAGAGAACGAATGCCATCAAATTTATTTGTTTTTTTTGTGGGTGATAGACTAAGTACAGCCTTTATATGATTTTCTATTAAACCTTTTTTTCTTTTTTTGTCTCATCCCATAAAATCCCCCTATTTCATATAATTTTGAATATATATTTGTGTTTTTTTTTTGTCTAATTCTTTTGACAAATTCAATTTTGGTCATATTAGGGATGCAGAAAATGGAGTAAAAATCGCGAAATATGCCATAATATGGTCTTAAAATCGCAAAATATGGACATAAATATGGAAAAAATGCCAAAATATGGACAAATATGGACCAAAATAGGGCATAAAATATGGGCAAAATGCCAAAATATGGACAAAATATGGAATATGGACATAAATCGCGAAATATGGAAAAATATGGAAAATATGGATTTAAAAAAACCATCCTAGAAGCTTCAAACCAGCTAAAAGACGTTTTTTTTCGTGCGTTTCACGCCATTACAGTTCAGGAAAAAATATGGATTTCCATATTTTCTGCGCATCCCTAGTCATTTGTGCTCTTTGTTCTTCTTTTGGTCTATTTCTTAGTCGAGGAACCAAAAGAAAATATTATTACCAACATATTGTTGAAAATTTAATTGTAAAACCTCAGTAAAAAAAAAAATCGAAATTGTGTTATCATTAGGTCTGAAATTATATGACATAAAATCGCGAAATATCGCATAAAATATGCACCAAAATGTCAAAATATGCATGAAAATGCACATAAGTTTTTCCAATTGAGGGTAAATTTTTAAAATTTCTTCAGATTTATTCTAACTTTGTTAAAATGAATACCCGCCCTAGAAGTTTCAAACCAATACTAATTTCTCAATATTGATTGGACCGATACCGGCCCGAACGGCATTCATAGACCCGTGTACCCGGACCAGATTTCGCCGAAATACAAGGACCGATCAACCCTATTTATTATTTCCTTTCAACTTAACGACGAAAAATTACGAACAACATATTACATATTTATTTCAAATACCAATAGGAAAGAAAAAAATATGTGTGACAATAGGTAGCTGAGGAAGGTATCGCAGATAACTGATTGACTGATTGCGTAATTGAGCGCCAGTTTCTCGCACATCATAATTAACAGCATGATTTTATAAATGTTTTTGAAACACCCTGCTTTTTAAACTAATTTAAAAGGTTCTTTAAGTAGAGATTAAGGGCTTTTGTTTGGATGTAAAAATAAAAACATTTTTTTTTGTACCTATTAGGGAAGGTAACAACTGGCGCCCAATCATGCCCCTTTACTCCCCTCCCTTTTAACTACTTTCTAATCTTTATGAATAATCGATAGTTAGAGTAAAATTTAAATATTGTTGAATCCGTACAGGTAAACTTCTTAAGCCTTTCAATGAAAAGCATCTGCGTCATTGTCTCTTTTGCTTGTTGTGTTGTAGTGCACACAAAAACCTTTATTTATAATTACAAGGGATTTGTTTCAGAATATTTAAAAGAAAAAATTAAGTAAGTTGAAATGAATATTTGTATGATTTTTTTTAAATATTTTATAGCTATCGGGACCTCGACTCTCGACTCTAATTCCCCGGTGTTTTAAAAATTGGGAGGACCACCCTGCGTCGTTTCATTTAACTTTTCTCATAATTTTTTGAAACTTGTGGGTCGGCGCTAGGTCAAAATTCCAATGGACAAAATGCCCAATAGGCCAAAAATGGTCAAATGTCCATTAAGCTAAGTCAAATGTCCAATGGTCAAAATGTCCAATGGACAAAATGCCCAATAGGCCAAAAACGGTCAAAATGCCATAAGCTAAAACGGTCAAAATGTCCAATAAAAATGTCCAATGATCGTTTTTATTATTTCTATCCGTTTTTTTGAGATGAAACTTATTCGGTTCGATTCAATTTTTTTATATTTCACTTAGTAGTGCTTTCTAAGTTATTTGAATCCTTTTTTAGGCTTTCGGCGCATCACGAACCATTATTATTTGCAAAGTCAGCAGTGTGTGAATTTGAAAATGGGTGTGGAAATAATGCTTCTCATTTTGTACTTTAAATGAATCGGAATTGACAAAGGGCTAACGTTTTTTGTCTATTGGACATTTTCATTGGACATTTTGACCGTTTTTGACTGATTGGCCTATTGGGCTTTTTGTCCATTGGATATTTTGACCGTTTTTAGCTTATTGGACATTTTGACCGTTTTTGGCCTATTGGGCATTTTGTCCATTGGACATTTTGACCATTGGATATTTGACCATTGGACATTTGGACCGGTAGCCTTGTAGGTCAAGAGAAAATACACCTAGTTATCGAAGAATTTTGGCTTACGTAGATCTCCTTAAGCGTGAGCCATACCTAACGGTGAGTTGAAAAATGAATATTCGGTGACCTTTCGAGCATGATCCCGCTCCCATTTTGTTTCTAAGATTTATTGATAAAAATAAAAAACATACTTTATTTTGTTTGATGTAAGGTAGGCCAATATAATAGCATCGGGCACCCAGTTCTTTCTCAAATAAGCTTAATAAAAATCTGCGGTCTTCCAATACTTTCTTTTCATTTTGGTTTTTGCGAGCAAAGGTGTTTATATTAGCGATCCTTTAATTATAAAAATTTATTTTTTTAAATAATTCAAGAATTTGCCTGTTCCCTTTATCCATTTGGAGAAAAGTGATTTTTTTTTGTTATTTGAAAAAATTTGCTTTTAAGTCGCTAAATTTATTCTTATTTCTCGTTTTTGTGCTTATTTCTGCTTATTTTATTTTTAATGCTTAATAGAGCTTAATAATATTTTTTGTGCTTACAAATCCAGCCTCTAAAGAGATTTATATTTTCTATACATTTCCATATGTAACGTTTTTGTCAATATTTTTTTCATTTTTGTCCATTTTTGGCATTTTGAAAAGCTACAAAGAAAAAGGCATTAAAAACCGAAAATATGGTATAATTTCAAATGAGTGTAGCAACAATTTTTTTTGTTGGTCAGCAAATTGGGAATAAGTCTGCTTTTGCGATTTTAATGTTCTTTAAAAAATCTTTTTTTTTTTCCTGACAAATATTTTGAAATCAATATGATTAATAACCTTAAAGAATATTTTGAAAATTTTAATTTTTAGGTAAAGTAAAAAAATAATTTTTGTCTGCTTAAAAAGCCAGTTTTCCATGATTATGATTTTGAGAAATTTAAAAATTATCAATATTTTGCATTTTGGTCCATTTTTTTAAATTTTTGTCCATCTTTAGCATTTTTGTATATATTTTATCCATATTTTTTTATTTTTTTGTCCATTTTCTATTCCATATTTAAAAGGCTCACTGAAGACCAACTAAATCGGTGAAATTGAATCGATCGGGTCAGAGGAATAAGCTAACGAATCGCCAAGGGTTTACAACTGAGTAACCCACCGAGGCGCTGGAAATTCAGATGATCCTTTCCGGACCGTATCATTTAGAGATGCTCGAGAGTCTCGGTCTCGGTTCTCGGTCGAGAAATTTCTCGGTTTTTTGGGTCTCGGTCTCGATCTCCGGTCTCGGTCTTTTGATCTCGGTTTCCGAGACTTTTTTTACACCCCTAAAGATTGAGTTTTTGGACCAGAACAATTTATTTGGTCAGCTAAATCATAAAGTTTTAGTGTAAAATCTGTTAACAAGGCGGCCATAAATTTTCAAAAATTTCTCCCGATGGCGCCTATCGGCACCATCGGACCCCATTGGGTATATTGTCTCAAGAGTAATTCAATTAAAAACTCGTCTTTTTATGCAGATTGTTACCAAAAACGCTCAAATTTTCAAAATTTTCCTCGTCAGAGCATATCGGCACTGCCGCCTCGCCCTGATGAAAACACATATTTCAAAAAACAATTTTTGTTTTATTGCAAATCATAACTTTGAATTTTTTTTGAATTTACATTCTCAAACATGATTAATCTTTCAATAAAAAATCCATTTGTTCAAACCTTAATTATTTTGCGTGAGCTTTACTAACGGATTTCGACCAAAACATGGTTATTTTTGGACAATCTTTGAGATAAATTTTGAGAAAACCATGGGATTCGATGGTGTCGATAGGTGGCCCATCGGGGGAATTTTGAAAATTGATGGCCGATTTTAACAGATTTTCTCCAAAAATTGTTAATTTTGCGTCTTATATGAAAATTTTAAAGGGGTTGAGTACCGCAGTGCCGATAAGCGCCGTAGGTAAAAATTTACAAATATTACTAAGTTTTGTTAACAGATTTTGCCCCCAAAAGTCAATTTTTTTATGTGAAACATTTCAAAAATGTTCACGCAATGTGGTAGATTTACCAGGCTAATTGCAAAAGTTCGAGTTTATAAATAGGATTGCAATAGCTTTTTTTATTTCAATTTGATAAATGAATGCGTAATTTTTTATATAAAAAATGCTTTTTTTTTTGGTTAAAAAAAATTTCACCCTATTTTTTAAAAAATTTCTCGGTCTCGGTTCTCGAGTCGAGAAATTCTCGGGTTTTTAGGGGTCTCGGTCTCGGTCTCGAGTCTCGGTGTCAAGTCTCCGGTCTCGGTCTCGAGTCTCGTGTCATTTCTCGGTCTCGGTCTCGGTTCTCGAGTCTCGGGAAATTTTGGGTCTCGAGCATCTCTAGTATCATTCACCAATTGAGCCCATTCCAACTGGGTGTCACCAACTGGGCGCCAACTCAACGGGGCGTGACCATAACACCTTGCTTAGAAAAAGGCAAATTAAATATTAATTATAACTAGAGACTGACTAAAAAGGCACCAAAAATCCCGAAAAAGCACTATAATAGCCACCAAAAAAATTGAAAAAAGGCATTAAAAGGCACGAAAATCCCGAAAAAGGCATTTAAAATTTTAAACGCACATTTTTTCCAAGTGTTTTAAAGCCAAAAATTTTAAAGCAATTTTTTTTCATATAGAAAACTCTTTTTTTTCCCATCACAGACATAAGCAAATAAATATAAGATTTTTAAAAATTAAAAAATGAAAATTTTTTTTTTTGATGATAAAATTATAGATAAAAAAATTAAATTTTATTGGGCAAATTTTCTGGAAACTTTCCATTCTCAGGGGTGTGCTTTTTCAAATTTAAAAGTCATTTTTAGGGGTTTACTTTTCATTTTTATGGCATTTTTTTAGGGAATTTCTCAAAAATTTAGAGAAAAAGCACCCAAAAATGCCAAAAAAGGCATTTAAGGCACGAAAATCCCGAAAAAGGCAAAAAAAGGCATTATAAAAGTCCTCGTAGAAGCTTCACCAAGAAACCAAGTGGAAAATGTGTTATTTATGCTTAATATATCGAAACTAGTGCGCAAAAAAAAAAGGCATATGCCTCAAAAGTCGAGCTCTAATTATAACGAAAAAAAGGGATAAAAACGGCGAACCGCTCTGCTGGTTGACCGTATTCCTTTTACGAATGTCCCATTCTTATTTCTCAAATAAATCATCCTATAAGGCAGATGCAATTTCGTGTTGATTCAGCTAAACGGATTTGAGGGGAACACCGACCTCATGTCGGACACATTTAATCAACTGAATAGCTTAAAATCTGCAAGAAAAAACTTTTATAATACTTTTTTATAAGGTTTCCCATCGTAGATAATCAAAAATCCAAGCAATTATTCATTTTATTTTTTGCATATTGTGTTCGGGCGCCCAGACATCTAGCGCCCAGTTGGTTGGTGCCTATGGCACCCACTTATGACGCCTATTTGATGGTCCGCTGACCCCCATCGACCCTTTCTAAAGCTCAAATAGTGGCTCCGAGCTTAAAAAAGTGACAAAATAATGGCAAAAATATAAAAAATGGTAAAAAGTTGTTTTTTTTTTGCCTTAATTTATTGAAAAAGCATAAAATTTTATCAAATTGTCAGTCCATTTTAAGTCAAATTATTATTTTTGGCCTTAAGCTTAAAATAAGCTTATGCTATAGGCGCCACCGGGAAAATTTTAAAAATTTTAGTAAGATTTGAGTAGATTAAATGTAAAAATGATTTTTTTTTTTTTAATTATTGAGCCTGTTTCAATCATAGTTATCATTTTTTGGAGTTTTTTGATATAATTGCTGAAAACATATTAAGGAAAGTTGTCCGGCATTGCCGATGGCGTTACCGGGATTTTTGATAAATAGATAAAATTTATTGAGAAAAATATAGTAAAATAAATTCCTCATTTTTGACTTTTCGTTAGAAAATTGCAAAAAAATGAAGAAATAAAAAATTCAAAAATAGTGCAACGTTAAAAATGTGACAAGTCCCTCAAAATCGTGGCAAAAGCCAATGATTAGTAGTAAAAGAACCCTCTGGACATCTGTGCTGCTCGGAAGCAATGTAAGCCCTATTAAACTAACCATTTGCCTTCAGTATTTTGGCAATTTTCTTAATAAATATTGGCTTGATGAAGTCTTGGAGCGGACATTCCAACGAATAATTAGTTGGCTGATTTGTTTCGCTATGGCAAGCATCAACAATTAAGCAATCAAATCGGTCATCATCTTAATGCAATATAAATTTGTTTTTGTTATTTGCTAAACTGTTTAACAATTTCCTACTGAGGAATCCGGGTTACCTGATGTTTCGTCACTTAATTTTAAATTTTCATTTTAGTTCGAGCCGGGTCCGCGGCATGGAATTGGTCGGAATAGATGTTAGATTTGTGATTATGCCCTGAAAGTCCCCTTAAACACGTTTTTAAAACAAAAAAAAAGTTCAGTGACGAAATGTTCGGACACCGGAATCCGGGTCGTTAAAAATTTTCCAATTTTGAATTTTTAGTTAGAAATTGCAAAAAAGGAAGAAATACATTTTGTATAAGAAAGTAAAACAAATTCAAAACCATAAAATGGTCGCAAACGGTGGCATTTTTTTAAAAAGTGGTAAAATAATGGCAAGCCCCTCAAAATAGTGGTAAATCCCACTAAAGATGGAAAAACGACAACCCAGGTTTTTTTCGCCGGACTCCTATCCGGTCCATTTTTCGAAAAACACCTGGAGTCCGGAACCCTTTCATCGTCCGCCCCTTGATGCTAGGTAAAACAGAAATATTTTTTTTTCTATTGCAACACAAAACCCATTTTTAGAATATCTGAATTTATAGTTTCAGTTAGGGTTCAAAACCCGCATGCGGGTAGCGGGTTATTTAATTTAGGGCGGACGGGTAAACCCGTACCCGCATGCGAGTTTCGAGGATGTGCGGGCGGGTACCCGGGTACCCGCTTTTTATAACGCTTGGCTCTTGAATTCCAAAAAAAAAAAATCAAATTTGTTCTTATAAATCAAAAAAGCGGTAAAAATCAAATAATTTAGTCAGACTCTCATTATTCTAAAAAATTCGTTTTCAATCGTCATCAATTGACGGGGACCCATCGCAATTTTGTCCATGTTCGCCTTCACAATCAAAATATCTCCCACATAAATATGAAAAACTAAAACATTACGTCAAAAAAACCAAATGCACAAAGCATAAATTTCATCCAAAATCCAATCTTTATTACTGCTTAAAATACCCGTTTTTGCGGGTACCCGCAGTGTTTACCCGTACGGGGTTCGAATTTTCAAACCGATTACGGGTAAAAACCGCATGCGGGTTTTTTCTTAAAATATGCGGGTAAACCCGTACCGGTACGGGTAATGCGGGTGCGGGTTTTGAACCTTAGTTTCAGTTATGAATAATTTTTTGAAAAAAAAAATCAGAGCTACATAGAAATCTCAAAAATTTTCGTAAAAGAAAACAAAACGGAAACACCAACAGACTAAAATAAACCCAACAATAGAAACAAAGTTTTGAAAAATTGACCACGAAAACGACTACGATATTCGTCTGGGAAATAAACTTAGAAAAAAAAAAAAATTCTAAGGCTGGTTCACTGTTGAAGCATTACATAAAATAAATTAATTTCTGATTAAAGTTATTAGTCTTTTTTCAAAGTATTGTATTCGTTTATGCAAATGGCTCATTAATCATTCCTATCTAATTTATTTATGATTAAAATTAGTATTCACTGCCTAATTGTACGCTTCCGAATTGTCGTGCTATTGGCCAGTGAATGAAAATTTTAAAAAATTATCATAAATAGTAAAAAAATGAAATTAAATTGTGCCAAAATGCACCGACTTTCCTTTCCTCACTTGTTTCGTTCCATTGTTGTATGTATTCAAGTCCATCCATAATTATTACTTGTTGTCTGCTTGATTTTGCAAGTCCAAACCATTTTCTTGCAATGTATCTTAAATAAGAATTTATTATTTTATTTTTCGGTTGAGGCTCACTCCATGATAGGCGATATCTCGACGGACACAATTTCATGCTTAAATTTAATCTATAAATTAAATTCAACAACCCCTAGTTTCATTCTGAAAATTGGGATGCTAGAAACCGAACTACATCCCTGGGTTGTATTTTCCGATTTCGTCACCTTTTGCAAAAAAAAAAACTCTATGAAAATCCGACGCTGGACAACCCAACCCGACTCTGGAAATTCGACATAAGCGGAAAATCCGACATTTAAATTTAAAAAATATTTTGAGAATTTTTAACTAATATTCAAATAGATTATTTATTTACACTCAAAATCATACAATTATATTTAATAATAATAATAAACATTGCTTTTGATAAATTCGAATTAACAAGTTACTACTTCTTAGATTTGTGAAATTGAATTATTAGAGCAACCAAAAAAAGGCACCAAAAATCGCGAAAAAGGCACTAAATAGGCACCAAAAAAATCCAAAAAGGCATGAAAAGGCACAAAAATTCCGAAAGAGGTATGAAAATAGGCATTTAAAATTTTTGAACGCACATTTTTTCCTGCCATTTTAAAGCCAAAAAATTTTTAAAGCAATTTTTTAGTCAAAATCAAAGAAAGACATTCTTTTCCCTATCACCGAAGACAAGGGAAATAAATTTAATACTTTAAAAATTAGGCAAAAAATTTTTTTGAGAATCAAAATTCTGGATAAAAAATAGAATTTTTAAGAGCAAATTTTTTTCCATTCTTAGGGTTTATTTTTACAAAATTTGAAAGGTCAATTTTTAGGAGTCTATTTTTTTTTTTTTGCCTTTTTCTAAGAAATTTCTTAAAATTTAGAAAAATGCACCACGAAAATGCCAAAAAAAGGGCAAACAAAGGCATAATAAAAGTCAACGCAGAAGCCTCAAACCAAGTGGAAAATCCGTTATTTATGCTTAATATATCGGAACTAGTGCGCAGAAAAACAAGGTTTTTTCCTCAAAACGGTTGCTCTATATTATTCAAAAAAATTATTTTTAAAAATTAAAATTTTGTGTCGGGCTTTCCGCTTGTTTCGGGTTTTCCACCTGTGTCGGATTTTCAGTTCGATATTTCCGGAAAGTGTTCAAAAAATGTAATCTGAAAAATCTCACCCGTAAAATTTTGGAAATACAAAATCCGGTTCCGGACCCGGGAAATCAAATTTGCATAACTCTTTATAATTCGTGCCATGTGATTCCGACAGTGGTTGATTTCGACAGTGAGTGAATTCGACACTGATTGATTTCGACAGTACCAATAAATTTTAAAAAGCACAAGGAGTCAATTTTTTAGGTGCTAAATAGAATTACGAAATAGTCGCTCCAATTCAAAAACTGTTTGAGCCAAGGCAGCAATGATTTTGAAAAATGCGACTCTTTGCTTAACATCTTCACTTCTAAACATCTACTTAATTAGCGTATTACATAGTAACCAGAGGTGCCTCCGATTTCCGGCTTTCCGATTTTCGAAATACGACAACGTTGGCATTCCTGATAGATTTTAGTCTGTGTTTTTTTAATTTATTGGTACTGTCGAAATCAATCATTGTCGAATTCACCATTTTATTGGTACTGTCGAAATCACTCACTGTCGAAATCAACCACTGTCGGAATCACCTAGCACCTCAACTTTAACGTTTACGGAAAGCAAAACGATGTTTTAACGCCTTTTTTATAAAAAATAAATAGTACTATTGTGTATTTCGCGATTTGTGTCCATATTTGTAATTTTGACCTAAGGTCCATATTAGGGTTCAACAAAAAAAAATTCAAAATTTGTTCTTATAAATCAAAAAAGCGGTAAAAATCAAATAATTTAGTCAGACTCTCATTATTCTAAAAAATTCGTTTTCAATCGTCATCAATTGACGGGGACCCATCGCAATTTTGTCCATGTTCGCCTTCACAATCAAAATATCTCCCACATAAATATGAAAAACTAAAACATTACGTCAAAAAAACCAAATGCACAAAGCATAAATTTCATCCAAAATCCAATCTTTATTACTGCTTAAAATACCCGTTTTTGCGGGTACCCGCAGTGTTTACCCGTACGGGGTTCGAATTTTCAAACCGATTACGGGTAAAAACCGCATGCGGGTTTTTTCTTAAAATATGCGGGTAAACCCGTACCGGTACGGGTAATGCGGGTGCGGGTTTTGTACCCTAGTCCATATATTATGCCCATAATTTGGGGTCCGGGTCGGTTCGGCGTGGCCAGTTCGGCGTGGCCGGTTCGGAGTGGGTTTTTCGGCGTGAGGCTTTTTCGGCGTGGGTTTTTTCGGCGTAGGATCTTTCGGCGTAGCCGGTTCGGCGTACGTTGTAAAATGGCTTTTTCGGCGGGCGACTTAAAAATTTTATTTTTTTTATCTTTTGGATTTATTACAAGGGATGGACTTTTAAAACAAATGCCTAAAAATTTCTACGCACTTTATACGTTGTGATGTGCGCAAAAGAAGCATTTTCTACTTGGTTTGAAGCTTCTACGATGACTTTCAAAATGCTAATTTTGCCTATGTATTATTTATATTTTGTGCCTAAAAATGTCATCCCTGATTAAGTAAGTGCTAAAATGTTTAATTCTGTCCATAGGACTTTTATTTGAATTAAAATTGAACAGTTTTTTGCCAATATTCTTGAATTTTTATTAAAAACCAAAAATTCCGATGGGAAAGCAGTGTTGTTTTTCTTCCGCACGAAAGAATGCATAATAAAAGAAATAAAAAGTTTTTTTTATAAATTTTTGCGACTTTAAACTCTTGCGCCGAAAAAGCCATTTTACAACGTGCGCCGAACTATCCACGCCGAACCGGCCACGCGAAAGATCCTACGCCGAAAAAACCCACGCCGAAAAAGCCTCACGCCGAAAAACCCACGCCGAACCGGCCACGCCGAAAACTTATATTTGGTAAGATATACAGTACCGAAAAAAAGTTTGGAACCACTTCAATGAATTTTGTATTTTCATTCATAAGTCACTGAGACTCTATCTTTATAGAACACCATTTTGGAGCAAATTTTATCCTCTTTCCACCGAACTATCGTTTATATTTATTGGTCTCCATTTTATTCTGATACAGAAATTATTCCACAATCACATTGAAAAAGGGGCAAAAAAAAATTTGGAACCACTTTGTGTTTTGGTCTATAAATTTTTTATTAGCGCATTAAAAAATACAAAAAAAAAAATACGGTGGTGCCGATAGGCTCCACCAGGGATTGAAAACTTATGCCGTTTTATTAGCGGATTCCCTAAAAATGGTCAGGTTTTGGGCAAAATTCATCAAAGTGATTACAAGTCCTCAGCTCTGCGAGCCCCTTTATGCTTTTTTGTTTTTTTTTGATTCGCAAAAATGGTCATTTTTAGGTTGCAATCTTTTAATAAACCAACCCAAAATTTTAGTTTTCCCCGGTGGCGCCTATCGGCACCACCGGCCCTATAGAACTCCCGTATTTGGCACTTTTTAAATCGTTTTGTCGTCAATAGTTATAACAACCATTATTTCCGAAACGGAACATATCAGGGACGGCGACGATCTCAGATTTGTAAAACCGGAAATCGGAAACCGGAATTTCCGATGACCAGAAAATTTTTTGAAAATCGGAATTCTGATGCCCAAAATTTTTAAAAGCGGAAACTAATTTAGTGTAATCGCTTAACTGTTGGGTCCAATTCGTAAATCAAACTCGAAATCGACCCTCCGCCAAGCCCAATATTCAGAGTCCTTTTTTTCGATTGAGTTTCATCAATCTGTGCGCAACCCGAAGTAAACATCCCGGCAATCACTACTTTTGTGTAATCAAAAGATTGGTTTGTCTTCGGCTGCACTTTCCATCCAATAACGGGATCTTAATTGAACCCGAATAAATAACAAGAATTATATGACATTAGGGGTCGATTTTTATTAAAATTAGAAAAGAACAATTAATATAACATTATTTTTACTTTAAAATACCCGTACTGAACCGCCCCGTCATCCGAAAACCCCAACTTGCACTTCTCGTGCTTCGTCCCAGCACGGTTTAAACTACCCGGGTTGTTTACCCCCTACCCGTAGGGTAAAATTACCATAAAGTGCGGGTAGGAATCCCCTCTTTTTAACCCGGGGTATGGGAGTAATCAACCCGTTACCCACACACTTTAGGGTACCAGCAGAAAAATAATTGATTTTACAATTAATTAATTGACTAAGATATTTTTTAAATTAATTGTATTTGGTTTTCGAAATTATGTACTTTATATTCTACAACTATTTCAACCTTGCTATTGATTAGTTGGATTTAATACTGAATTTCCTGTGAAAAAAACTACTGCAGAAGCAATGTTTTGGTAAATGAAAAACCTAAAAAATAGTGAACCGCCCAGTTCGTCACGGTACGTTTTGTCGCGGGGCCATAACTTTTTTCTTTATTAATCAAAAAAAATAAAAGTGATATGGTTCGAAATAGAGTTGCACGGACCGGGATCCTGGCCTGGATTGGTCCCGGTATCCCGACTTTTTTGGATCCCGTTCCCGGTTTTTGAAAAATCGGAATCTCGGTCCCGGTGGAACCGGGATTAACCGGGACTGAAATAAGCACTGTTAAGGATGGGGGTCTGAGCAAAAATTGTTAAGGAAAATTGGAGAAATTGGAAAATTAGTAGGAAAAAAGTCGAAAAATATATTTTTTTGATACTCTACCGCGATGATAATTCGGTAAGGTGGTAGAACTATTGTTTCTAATTTGTTTTTTGCTTGGGTTCAAATCCTCCTCATAGCGTGAAATTTAAATATGTTTTTTAAATTTGTTTTTCAAAATATCTGTTTTGCTGTTAAATTCAAAATTAAGACATTAAAGCGGGGCTGCGATCTTCAAATTTTCAAGATGAGAACATTCCTGTAAAAAATAAGTTTTGGGGACAAAATAAGACATTTTTCTAAAATAATTGCGCAGCATTGTACGTCAGTTTTTCAAACAAGTTTTTAAAAATTGCTTACTTTTTTAACTGAATGCTCATATTTTGAAATTTTTAACTAGCATCCCTGAAAAATATGCTTTTCAACGTTTTCCGAAATTTACCGGTTTCTCGGGTCGGTAAAATCGGTTACGGAAAAATGGGTAAATACCAATTACCGTTTATCGACCGATTTTGGGGAAAATTGATAAAAATCGGTAATTAGTAATTATCGATTTTTTACTTTTTGTACCGTCCTTTTTTCCTAATATTCCGTTTCAAAAGTTACCAGGTGCGTTAAGGTTCAAGGCGGCTATAGTCAGTGCGCCAGTTTCCATATCATTCAACAATGCCCGTATGCCATGTGAGGGAATCCATTCACCATGCCCATTCTTCTTTTCAGATACAATGTCAATAATTTTGTAACATTGCTTCTCGCAAATCCGCTCTCGAAATATTGAACTATTTCTTTGGCTTTTTTCAACAGCTTGCGGCACTTCGGCAGGCCAAACGAACTTGAAAAAAAATACTGAGCTTCATTAAAATAAATATAAATAACTACCAAGGGCTCCGATATCTATTTACTTACACTTATTTTAAGATTAATAAATCGCTCAAATCTTCTTATTTTTTCTTGGCGGCGCCTAGCCGCATCAAGATCACTTAAATTTTTAAGAAAAAGAGTCTTTTTTTTTTTAATTTTTCTTTACGCTGACATAGTGAAGCATAAGTAATGTTTCTGAAAAAAAATCACCTTCAATCATTATGCAAAATTCTCGCGAAACATTTTTTAATGTTCGGTAAAACAATTTCAGGGGGTGTTTTCAGGGCCGCTGGTCAGAAATGGCCTCCATTCCGGCTACTTAACTCGAACTAGAATCCAGGGCAAAAGGCCGTTTTATTAAAGTTCTGTTGCATTTTATGAATCCATCTTCGAAAGCTTTAAGGCTCAATTATTATTTAAATTATTTTAAGACCTAAAATTTTGTTTTAACGAACCCACTCAAATATTAGCTAATATTTAATAATTTCAAAAGGAATACATCAAAAAGACAAAAGGGAGTAAGAACAAATTTCTAGCAATCAAAAAACAATCCGATCTCAAGAGAGTGAGATAGAAAAAGGGGTGGGGTTTGCTAACATATTACATATTTTATTAATAATTGTTTTTTGTTTTTTTTTGAAATTTATTAAGTTTTTCCAAAGGACTTAAAATGTAAAAACATAAGGAAGGGTTCGGCGGTGTCCGGTGGTGCCGAGCAGATAGGCGCCGTCGCGGGAAATTTAAAAAAAAACGTATAAAATTCAAGAGAAAAAAGGTTAAAAAATTTCAAATTTTGATGGTCATTTTCTTTTTAATTATAATAAATTTTAACCCCAACACATTTCGGGTGTAATGCAATTCATGTCCCGGTCAGGGCTGCACGAAATTTCGTTTCATTTTCGTGATTTTCGTTATTTCGTCAATTTTTGGGGTTTCGTTTTCGTCCGCTTCGTTTCATGTTTCGTTTTCGTAATTTTTAAATTTTCATTTTCGTTTCATGTTTCGTTTTCGTCAGAGCAAAAGTTGGACGAAAAAAGTACAAAAAAACACTAGTAAGAATGGGATTCTGAGGGCAAAAATAATAGAGGAATTTAAAAGAAAAATAAATTTTGGAGGAAAATTCATCATAAATCTATTTTTGTATACTCTCTCGGTTAGTTGGTGTTTTGGTGTAGTGGTTATGGCTGCTACTATTGCTTTGCTTTTTTGCTTGGGTTTGAGTCCCCCTCATCACAGAATGTTTATTTTATTATTATTACTTATTACTTAAGTACTCAAATAAAAAAAGCACCGCCGGCCACTTCGGTTTAAAATTTTTTTTAATAAAGAAGTGGGAAAAATTCTGATACCGTGTTTTTAATAGTTAGCTTAAAATTTTTATTATTTATTGTTTACGGAATTTTTTATGAAAAAATTTTGCTTTTAAAAATTTTATTTTTTTTTCGTTTCATTTCATGCGAAAACGGGCATTTTTTCGTTTTCATGTTTCGTTTTCGTCCGTCAAATTTTTTTCGTTTCGTTTTCATACCCGAAAATATTTTTTCTGGTTTTCGTGCAGCCCTGGTCCCGGTCCAAAAGTTAATAAAATGGTCTCATTCATTCTCTAATATATTCTAATCACCATAATAAATGCCAAAATTTAAGCAAATATAAGCAAAAAAAATATGTAAATTAAATTTTTACTAGCAATTAAGGTATCAAACGACAGCCAAAGCGTGCTAGAAGGTGGAAAAAGCGATCAGATGCAATTTAAGAAAGTATCTTAATTGCTAGTAAAATTCTAAATTACATGTCCTCTGACTGACTCCATTCTTAACAGTGCTTATTTTTACAGATTTTACCCATTTTACCGCGGTAAATTGAGTCGATCGGAAACGGTAATCGGAAAATCTACCGATTTTTACCGATCAATTTTTATCGATTTCCATGGAAAATTGAAAATCGGTGGTAAACAGGAAAAATATTTGTCGGGGTGCTAGGTCGTTTGTTAAATTCCGCCACTATGGGCGTTTGTTAAATCCGCCAAGTGGGCGTTTGTTAAACTCGCCAGGGCGTTTGTTAAATCCGCCAAGTGGGCGTTTGTTAAATCCGCCATCCCCCCTCCGCCGAGAATTTTTTTATGATTTAAGAATTTTTCAAAGAAATTAAGAAAAAAAAAATATAAATATCAAAAATCTCAAAAATTTTCTAAAAAACCTGCCAGAAGGCGGATTTAACAAATGACCCAGCACGATTTGTCGGCAAAATTTACCTATTTTACCGGTTTTTATGCTTTCATTTTGAGGGTGCTAGGTCGTTTCATAAAAACCGCAACTTGGGGGCGTTTCCTAAATTCCGCCATTGTGCAGATTTTTTGACAAAACACTTCGTAACTTTGCTTAAACACAACCGAATTGCATAATCTTGGCATGATCCGATAGTTTTGGTTAGCTCTATTAGAATCTCAAATTTAAAAAAAAAATCTGTAAAATGGCGGAATTTAAGAAACGCTTATTTGGCGACTTTTAGGAAACGCCCTGGCGCCCATGGTGGCGGTTTTTAGGAAACGACTTAGCACCCATTTTGAGTACTAATGATTTTTTTCTACTTTTTGTTCGAATTCTAGTCTGAGTTTGGGTTTTGCGAGAATGGATTTCATCATAATCAGCTGCCCCTGAAAAAAAAATGTATAATCTCTTTGAAAAACTTGGAGAACATAGCATACTTTATTACTTACATATAAATGAAATGTTTTTGAGGTTTTACTCATAACAGAAACTTATGTATGCATAATTTACTTTTAAGAAGAAGAAAACGGAAAGAAAGACGAACAACAGCGTCAGGATGAAGGAAGGCGCAAGTAGCCTGAAATTGTCTCACTTCGAACCCAAATAATTCGACGTTCACGTTTCCACTAAGACAAATTGACTAATTTATATTTGGGCGATACGTGATCGTCGAACTATGGCGCAGAATGATGAGATAAAATTTTCTTTAAAATTTTTATTCCCCAGCAATTTTACAACAATTTTCTAATTAATTCCTTTTTTCCTTAAAATTCCCAAATTTTCACTGGAAAAATCTAATATAGGGTAGACATCTTGTATAAGGAATTGAAATAAACTAGGGTTGGCCGGGACCGGGTTTTTGATAAAAAAAAACAGGACCGGGAAAGGTCGGGACTAGAAAACCCGGGGCCGGGACCGTGATTTTCGATTAATTTTTTCGAGGATATGAGAGGTATTGTAGTTTTGTTTGGGTTTCAGGTATTTTTATGTGCAATCAACGATTAAAGGAAGGGTTTTGAGAATCTCAAATTTTCCCGTTTAATTAAAAAATTCCATATCCTGAATTGTTCCTTTGGTGCTATGTCATTATATAAAAGCCATCAAAAAGGGCGTTATATAAAAAACCATCAAATGGGTCTCGTTATATAAAAACCCATGAAAATCATACCGTATCAATAATAAAAAAAAAACATCTGAGCTGTGCCAATAATAGGCATATAAGAAATGCTAATAATTTTTTAATTTGTCTTTAATTATTTTTGTTTATTATTTTTCTTATATTTGAATATTCATTCTATGAAAAGGGAAAATAACAGGACTTTAATTATGCAGCTCTTTAGTCTTTTTAAAAAAGAATGCCCATTATTTTGGTCAATAAATAATTTTAGTTAAAATTTTTTTTGATAATTAATTTTAATGAATTTTGAAAAAATAAAGATTAAAAAATAGTATTTAGACTCTTCCCAATTAATTTGGCACTTTTTTTTAATTTATAACTGATTGGTTCGTTTAATAAATTATAAAATAAACCAAATTCAAATATAAGAAAAAGAATAAACAAAAATAATTTAAGACAAATTAAAAAATTATTAGCATTTCTTATATGCCTATTATTAGCACGGATGTTTTTTTTTATTATTGATACGGTATGATTTTCATAGTTTTTGTTATAACGCCCAAAATACAAAAAAGACCAACTGAATCGGGCGACACTGAATTGTGCATACTACATCGTTCGTAGCCGTGGTTAACGATTTCGTCAGTAAACGATTTCGTCAGTGAACGATTTCGTCAGTGAATTTCGTCAGCGATCAAATTTGACAGTGAATAATTTCGTCAGTGAATATTTCCTTACAATTAACATCATTTAAATCCATTTAAAATGTTTTCTTTAATATATTTCGATGGGAAAATGCATGAAAATATTAAAAGAAAAACTTAATAGTATTAAAATTTCTTCTGACGAAAACGTTTACTGACGAATTAGATTACTGTCGAAATAAATGTACAAAATAAAAAGGAAATAGTTCACTGACGAAATTATTCACTGTCGAATTTGATCGCTGACGAAATTCACTGACGAAATCGTTCACTGACGAAATCGTTTACTGACGAAAACATACAGCGCCTTCGTAGCGGACCGGGTCAACTCGGCGCCAACCAACTCGGCGCCAACCAACTCGGCGCCAACCAACTCGGCGCCAACCAACTCGGCGCCGCGCGTTATAATGCGATATAACTTTTTCCAGAAGAAACCTTAATAAATATTTTTAATATCATTCGATAGCTATTTGTAAGTACTATAAGCTTGCAAAATTTCAAAAAATTTGGTCCAAGTAATAAAAAGTTATGAGCGAAAAAGTACGAAAAACTTTGATTTTGGCACTTAAAAGATCATAACTTTTTTGCTTTTTTGTAACTTAATCAATTTTTTAGAAAATTTGCAGATTAATAGATAAAACATAGAGCTATTAAAAGATACCTTAATTACAAAATTAGACTAATTTAGAAAAAAGTTATATCGCATTATAACGCGCGGCACCGAGTTGGTTGGCGCCGAGTTGACCCCCACCGCGTTCGTAGTGCACCGTGATTAAGGCGAAATGGGTTCACTACGTCTGGCCAACTCCGTCTTTCAAAAAAATTTTGAAATTTATCTCTAGGTTGACCCCTACCGTGTTAAGGGACCTTTTTTAATCGGAAAATAGTTACCGAATTACTAATGTATTTATTAGGGTTGTACATGGCCGGTTTCGGTTCGGTTAACCGAAACCGAAAATCGGGTGTTTTTTGGCGGGGGGACCGGTTTGTCGGTTTTTCGGTTTAGGAAAATACACCCCTAAAGATGGGATTTTGAATATATAGAGTAAACTAGCGGGGGCGTACATGCGTGTTAGTGTATTCAAAGCGCTTCGCGCTTATCGAGCTTCGCTACCTAGGTCCGATCAATAGGGCCGAAAGTGTTCCAAGGTTCGGACCAACGGGTAGGGACTGAAATGAGAGTGTTCCAATGATTAGAGACTGAGAGTGTTCCAATGATTAGAGACTGAGAGTGTTCCAATGATTAGGGAATGAGAGTGTTCCAATGATTAGAGACTGAGAGTGTTCCAATGATTAGAGACTGAGAGTGTTCCAATGATTAGAGACTGAGAGTGTTCCAATGATTAGGGACTGAGAGAGTTCCAATGATTAGGGACAGAAAGTGTTCAAATGATTAGGGACAGAAAGTGTTCAAATGATTAGAGACTGAGAGTGTTCCAATGTTTAGGAACTGAGAGTGTTCCAATGATTAGAGACTGAGAGTGTTCCAATGATTAGAGACTGAGAGTGTTCCAATGATTAGGGAATGAGAGTGTTCCAATGATTAGAGACTGAGAGTGTTCCAATGATTAGGGACTGAGAGAGTTCCAATGATTAGGGACTGAAAGTGTACCAAGATTATTTAATTTGGTTGCGTCTGAGAAAAGTTATGACATGATTTACTCGAAAATTCAGCATATTTTGCACTTTTGTCACTTCGCCCACATCTGCACTTTTGTCACTTCGACTCACCACGTTTAACTTAAATGCAAATTGAAAATTTCAAAAAAATTTTATTAGCCTCATATCTTTGAAGAAATAAAATTTCACTTTTCGTAATAATTTTAACTTGTGCCGTACACCGATTTTGCAAAGTACAAAAAAAAAAAAGAAAATAAATGGGGCTGAATGAACTAAAAGAATTAAGTTAGTATGGGTTTTTAAATATAATTTGTATTAATTTAATTTACATTAAATCAACTTAGTTCGGGTTCTTTTCTGATAAAAGTGAAAAAAAAGTCTGACTAATTTTGCATTATGAGAAATTTTCTATAAAATTACTAATTTGTGTAAGCAAGAATTTCCCAGTTTTCAACACTTGTTTTGAAGTACTCGTAGAATCGCGTTTTCATCATTTCTGAGAAATTATTTATAGCAAGTTGAGAAATTACCTTTATTTTATTTGTTTGAATTTCTTACAAAATATTTTAATAAAACCCTTTTATAAAAATTGTCAAAATCAAATGAGATTTATAGACTTTTTTACTTCCGATTTCCGATCCAGAAACCGTCGGAAAAGAGAACGGCGCCGCTGGGAGAAGAATGCATTTTTGACAGTTTATAACACAAAATGACGATTTTATGAGTATAATTTGAAAATTTCATTCCTTTTGGTTTCGATTTCTTGGATTTGGCATTATTCATATTTTTATAATATTAATTTTCTTTTTTGTTTAATAAATTAGTATTTTTTTAATATTTTTTCTTTTTTTAAGGGTTCAATAAGGTCTTTGTTCTTTACTTTGCATTTGCATAATGCTGCATGTT
>JBDPZO010000295.1:0-45068 GCA_039877585.1 Heterodera filipjevi | reverse complement strand
GTGCGACTAAAACAGTAGGGCCGTACGCGGATGACTGGAAAGCGGTAGGATCGCTTGCTGACGGTGCTAAAGTGACTCAGCCGCATGCGTGCGACTCAAAATTTGTTAGTTTGCTTGTGAGCAACCTCTAAGTGCTGTCTCGTCACACGCGTGCGACTGGCAAAGCTTTTCAGTGCCGACGGAGTGCCTGGCTACAGGCGCCCGACTACCGTCCGCTCTTTCGCCTCAGGTTCCACCACTCATCAACTGCGGACGACCCGGAAGCCGCACGTCGCAAGCAGAAGCGCCGCTCGCGACGGCGGTGTCGTGAGCGCCAGCATCGTCGACGGTTGCGTGCGGAGCGTCTTCCGTTTTGGCGACTGCTGGCCGCTACGGTCAACAACAATGTGCCGATGGCGGAAGAATATGACCAGCGTCGACTGGTGGACGCGGACTGGGGCGAGAACGGTGCCGACCAGTTGGCCACCGCGCGTGATCTGCTCCAGGCGGAGGGGCGTACGGTTGACGCCTGGGTGCCGCTCACGCTGTCGGAGCTGAAGAAGTTGTCGAACGGAGCGCACCGTGGCTGTCAGTCGACAACGGCAGGCGACCCACGTGCCCCATTTGCCTGGAAGAGTTGGAGGGCAAAGTGTTGCTGCGGACGGGCTGCTGCCAACGACAGTTTTGCGCAGTCTGTATGTGGATGCATGCTGGCGCCTCGCGCTGCTGCCCGCTCTGCCGGCGACATTTGACGAGCGGCGCTGTGCTGACACCGGGAAGGAGGACAACAACTCTGTGGCCAGTGATGGCGCCGCCGCAGTGGTCGTTCGACGACAACGATTTGGTCGTAACGCATCCTGCGGATGAGCAGCGACGACGACGACGACGGTGTCAGCGGCGCAGCGGCCAGCCGGGTCCAAGCTGTTCCGGCTTCGGCTCCTGGGGTGCGCCATCGTCCGACAGCACGGACGGCTCCTTTGTGGAGCTGGATGCGTGGATCTTATTCATTATCTGCCTTTCCCAAGGGCCAACAGGATTAATTGCAGTACTAATTAATATTTGCTCAATTTCAAGGACATCCAAACAATTCTAATGGCTCGTCGCCTTTAACTGCATAAAGCATCAGAATGCCCCTGTCTGACTTCTAATTTTTGATTTTTCGCGTTTCGCCACTCTTTGCTTAATTAAATTTTCAATTTAAATTTAAAAATTGCACCAAATAATACATTTTAGGCAAATTTCATCGGTCTGGCGGTCATTTGTTTTGAAACAATGCTAAAAAAATGTTCCGGAACATGTAAGAATTTGAGAGAGAAGCATCCAGAGAAGTACATCTTTGAAATATAAAATTGGTGTTTTTTTAATTTATTTGGACTGAAAATTGATGTAATTTCTGATGATTATTTTAGGACAAATTTAGCTATTTGATCCGGAATTAAAATCATAAAATCTTTTAATTAAATATTTATTGGAAAATAATCTAAATTTGCTGTACTTTATTAATCTACTTTTAAATAATTGTAATATTTCGCAATTTAATTATTCATTTTTTTCTCTCAATAAATATTTCTTAAAGGTATTTTAATTTTTGGTTTTAAATTTTTCGACATATCGTTAATTTTGAATCACGCGGGAGCAACATGTTGAAAATGTGACTGTTGGCTCCGAGGCAGTCATAACAGTGGTGCGACATTTGGGATTTGACATTTGGGGACCCGACATTTGGGGACCCGACATTTGGGGACCCGACATTTGGGGACCCGACATTTGGGGACCCCACATTTGGGGACCCGGCATTTGGGGACCCGACATTTGGGGACCCGGCATTTGGGGACACGTTAATTTAAAAAAATAAAAAATGATAAATTAAACACAATAAGTGAACAAAATGGACAAACTGTGATTCTTATTCATTATCTGCCTTTCCCAAGGGCCAACAGGATTAATTGCAGTACTAATTAATATTTGCTCAATTTCAAGGACATCCAAACAATTCTAATGGCTCGTCGCCTTTAACTGCATAAAGCATCAGAATGCCCCTGTCTGACTTCTAATTTTTGATTTTTCGCGTTTCGCCACTCTTTGCTTAATTAAATTTTCAATTTAAATTTAAAAATTGCACCAAATAATACATTTTAGGCAAATTTCATCGGTCTGGCGGTCATTTGTTTTGAAACAATGCTAAAAAAATGTTCCGGAACATGTAAGAATTTGAGAGAGAAGCATCCAGAGAAGTACATCTTTGAAATATAAAATTGGTGTTTTTTTAATTTATTTGGACTGAAAATTGATGTAATTTCTGATGATTATTTTTAGGACAAATTTAGCTATTTGATCCGGAATTAAAATCATAAAATCTTTTAATTAAATATTTATTGGAAAATAATCTAAATTTGCTGTACTTTATTAATCTACTTTTAAATAATTGTAATATTTCGCAATTTAATTATTCATTTTTTTCTCTCAATAAATATTTCTTAAAGGTATTTTAATTTTTGGTTTTAAATTTTTCGACATATCGTTAATTTTGAATCACGCGGGAGCAACATGTTGAAAATGTGACTGTTGGCTCCGATGCAGGCATAACAATTGCAAATCTGCCATTGTTGTGAGATTCTTTCCATTGGCTAATGTTATTTGGTGAGTATTCCCAAGAATCTTTAGCCAAATTTTCCAAACTTTGTAACTTTATTAATGATTAATTTATATAATTTATTATTTACCTATTTTTTTAATGTTGAATTAATAATCTCGTGTCTACTCTTTTTCAATAAAATTTAAAATTTATTGTGCTAACTCAGGACGATGCGAGTGATGCATCGGTTGGAACCGCATATATTTTTATGTATTTGAAAAATTTATTTAATCCGCCATTTTTAATGAATTTTCGACTAAATCCCATTTTTTTGGTCACAATTCTTTAAAAATTAATGAATTTTTTGAAATTTATCAAATAATAGACTAAATTCTAGTGCTATCGTAAACTGCTAAGATTGTTTAATTTTGTTGGTTGTGAGAAAAGTTATGCCTTGATTTATTCGAAAATCCAGTAAAAATGGCGGATTTATGGCGGATTTATGGCGGATTTAAGAAACGCCCATAGTGGCGGTTTTTAAGAAACGACCTAAACCATTTTCATGCAAATTTAACGTGCAGGCGTGTTTTATAAATCCCGCTATCATGCGCATCTTATTAATCCGCCAGCGCGTTTTATAGCGCGTTGTAGAATTCCGCTAATATGTTAAAGAATAAACCAACATGCGCATTACATAAATTTTTAATAATTTTTTTCTTCTTTTTTATTTTCCTTAATAACGTTTTCATATCATGAAATAAATTTTCTTTTGTAAATTGCTAAAAACGATCGGGTTATTTAATGTGTGTGTGCTATATAAATAATGAAAAAAGGGAGTGTATTATTCATATTTGTATAATTGTCTTTATAAAAAAGCTTTTTGTTTTCTGACAAAAGTTTGTATTTATTAGGGATCGGAAACCTGGAACAAGCAATTAATTGATCAATTAATTCATGAATTTATTGCTCCAATTAATTGATTTTTTTTGATCAATTAATTGTTTTGCCCGATTTCTAGTATTTATCGTTTTATATTGGACATTATTATGGTGGCCAGTTCATATTTAGGTGATAGTTTTAATAGTCACTGAAAGATAATTGATTTATTTATATTGATGTTTTAAGAATGTTATGTCTACAGAAGTAAAATTTACAAAAAATAATGCTAAAATTGGTAATAATATTTTCCAAATAATAGCTAATTATTTTTTAATACTATTTCATGAACTATGATAGATTAGTATAATACTGTCGATAATTTTAAAATACAATAAATTAAAAAATATAAACCCCAAAATAATAAAATAAAACCTTTATATTCATGACTATTATTTATTTTCCGAAGATAACGAAAATTATATTAATGGAAAATTATCCAAATTTTTCTGAAGGTATGACATTTTTGGCATTATTAGTATAATCAACTTTTTTAATTCAATTTTATTAATCATAATTTATATTACTCATTTATATTCACAAATAAAAGATTATATTTCTTCAAAAAAAAAATGTTTTTAAAAAGAAATGCAAATTTTTTTTATATATAAATTCTTATCAACATGAGACATTGTGGCGGAGATCTGTCGGTCGATATTCATTTGCTCATATTTTAATAAAATAAATAAGTGTGTTTTTTTTTATAATTATAAGTAAAAAGTCTAAGGGTTTGCCGTGTACGGGTAAGTCTTTTTTAATTAGTAAATATGATTTATTTTCGGCAAAAAAAGACTTCTTTTTACATTTTGACTCATGCTTTGTTGTTTCATTCTTCTAGTCTACCCAAATTGGGCATTTTTTTTTGGGTTCTGCTGATTCTATTTAAAAATAAGGAATTTAGTTTACTCCAATTCCCGAAAATTATTGTAAAATTTTTTTGTTATGCTGATAAATATTTTAAATTAATTTTTTTGTTTTTAATATTTAAGTTAAGTTTCAATCTTTTTAAATAAACATTTTGTTTTATTGTCTTTTGACAATTCGGCCTTTTACATACTAATTTGCATATATTTTATTATTCTAATACCTGTTTTTAATATATAGTTGCGAATCACTTATAAATTGATTTTTAAATCATTAATATTCATATTTTAATTATGGAAAACTTCTGTGTATGATAATATTTATTGGATAAAATTAATTTACATTTTTTACTTATTTTTTACATTAAACCAAAAAATTATTTATGTTCAAGAACACATTTGAAATAATGAGAATTTTTATTAAAATTAGTTATTTTATTTTTTAGTTAATTATTTTTATCTCGTTTACGTTCTTTAGTCACCTCTTTTGAAATTTTTTTTTAATATTCATTTTTTTTTTGATAAATTAATTCTCCTAAGATTGTTTTTAAATAAAAAAAAATAAATGTAAATATGGTAAATTTTTCAATATGGCTTCTGATTTTGGGGTTTTCTTATATATTGAATTGCTTTGCATAAATTATTCTAAATTTTAGTTAAATGCCTTTGTTTGGTTTTATGTTATATCGGCATATATAATTTTCATTTCTTCAAATTTTATTAAATTCTTTTTAATAATTGTAAAGAATTTTTTTTTAATTGGTGTGGTATTTGGAATCATTTGATCTTGCGCTCCTTGCTGTGCTGTTTTGACACTTAATGTGTCATGAAGACCTTTTTTGAATATATTTTTTTAAAGACTTTATTTTGTTTAAAAATTCTATTTTTTTTTATTGGTTTTTTGTATTAAGAATAAAGTATTAAAATTATAATTGTAATAATATACCACTTTTTAAAAAATGCGATTAGCTTAATGGGCAAAAATTCTAAAAAAAAATTTCACTCTGTACATTCATCACTTAAAATTTATTTAATTAACCTTAACAAATTTGTTGGGAATTTTAATAGGAAAATGAAGGATATTTGTTAGTTTGCCCATTCTGCAACCAAATTTGATGGATAAAATACCGGTATGGCGTGTTACCGGCTATGAGACTTTGACTTCTACCGTTATTTATTTATTTAAATTATTTATACATTTCGCCAATCTTTTATTATTGTTGCTTTATATTTTTTGTTGGAATATTCAGTTCAGTTGTATTCGGATGTGTTTATGTTTTATTCAATTGTTTTCTCCTCTTCTCTTCGGAAATAAATTTATATATTTCTTCGTTTCCCAAATTGACTAAGCCCAATCGGCTAGTTTTAATTGAAGTCTGAGTAATTGGAGTTTGAGTTTCGGTTCGTTTCGAAAAGTGCATTCCCACGTAAAAAGGGGAAGAGCATTACTTGGCGCTCCTGGTTTACGACCCCTCCCATCCTTCGGACACCGAACAGGAAGCAAATTTGAGTTCAAGAGTTATTTTTTAAAGTTAAGGCTTGTTAATTGTGATGGCAGAGCATTCGGATCATCAGGGACCGAGACGCGATGAAATGGCTGATGATCAACAGGAAAATTTGGCAGGCAATGTGAATCGAGGTTTGCCATTGGGTGATGAACAGGCGGAGGATGTGGTGCAAAATTTGACCCGAAATGTTGATGTACGTCACCCACAGGTGGGACGTCACAACTATAATCTCCGACCTCGCCTCAATCAACGCTTTTATGGAGAAAACCCGGACGAGTCTGATGAATTTTTTCCCCCACCACCCCAAAACAATCGCCCAAATGAAATTTTAAACAATGCTTTTCGGAATGTTGAAATTGGGGAAAACAGAAACCCAAAATTGCAAAGAGAAAACCGTGCCAATGAGATTGTTCAACATGGTCGCCCGGTTGCAAACTCATCACCAATTGAGACTAATTCGCCGCACATTTCATTTGAAAATCAAAATTTGGTTGTGCAGAGAAGGGAAATTCGGGAAAGGTTCTATGAAAATCCACACGGATTTCGTGGACAAAATTTTGAAGGTCTTTCATACAATAGTTCACGGGGACAACAGCTTAATGTCCAGAGAGACATGCAAAATGGTGTCGGACGTAATTATGGTCCAGTGGATTTATATGACGAGCCTGGTCGTTATCCTTACGGAAATGAGCAAAATTTTGAAAGTTTTGAAGGAAATTTTGGAAGGAATGTGCATAATTATGACGGAAGGTTTGGGCATGGCGGTTATCCATACGGAAACCAGCCACAACTTGAAAATTTGCAAAGAAATTTTGAAAGAAACGTTGAGCAGATTGAAAATTTGGAAAGAAATTGGGAACGAGGTGTGAGAAACGAAAATTTTGTTGGACCCCCACGGGCCATGAACCAAAATTTCGATGTTGGACGACGAAGAGCAGAACAGTTTGAAGAGCCAAATGGAGGGAGAGACCAACATGGCCGCCCAAATTATGGTCCAGTGCTTCAAATTAATTTGGCAGGAGATGGAAGAGTTTTAAGAGAAAGGCCGCGACCAAACTATGTTGGAATTCAGCGCGAAGCCAACAGCGGACGAATGAGTTATCAAAATCAAAACATGGTTTCAGTTCCTTACAGTCAAGAAATTCCTGAAATTATTCTCGAACTCCATAAAGTCACACTTTCGAATCAATACGCAAATGTTTTAAGAGAGATTCCAAATCTTTTCGTTACTGAAGGGCGTGACAAATTTAATGATTTTTTCACCACGGTTGAGTTATGCACTGGAGATTGGAGACATGAAAAAAAGTTGGAAATTTTGAGAGCCAAGCTTAAGGGAAAAGCATCGAAAGCATTGAATATGTCTTTGAAAAAATTCGGTTCCCAAGCACCATTCGAAATTCTTAAAAAGGAAATTACGTCGATTTTGAGAGAAACCGATTACAGGGAGGCGACTGCTTTTACAGAACTTACCCAATTCGGGAAACAAAAAATGGGTGAAGACATTGTGAAATTTGGAGAGCGGATTCAAAGATTGGTAAGGTGCGCATATTTCGGAATTGACGAAGACCAGTTGGATGAAATTTCGAAAAAATTTTTCATTTCAAATGTTAATGACCAAAACATGGCAAGATTTCTGGAGTGCCAGTCAAAACAATCGCAGACTTTTCATGAATTGTTGATGGTGGCCAATCGTTTGAGTTTGGTTGACACGAAACGAAATGCGAACGAACAAACTTTTCAAAATCGGAATTTCCAGCAAGAAAGTACGCAATTTGGTTCGGCAAAAACGCAAAGTCGAAACCAAAATCATTTTGTTCGCAATCAAAATAATTTCCAGTCTAGACAAAATCATCAAAACCAGTTTTTTGGAAATCGGAATAGTCAGAGACAAAATTTCTCGAGTAGGCAATTTGAAGGTCACCCCAAAATGCAGAATGGAACCGAGGTGGTAACCCAAATTCGAATCAGAATTTCCGACCGGTCTCCGCGAACAATACACCAGTTGACGAAAGAAAGCAGAATGTACCGAATGCACAACAACAAAATTTTTCAGGAGGACGAACCAATGCGAATACTATTGTAATCACTGGAAAAAGTACAAACGAACAGGAAGGTGTAGTTTTCTGTGGTAACATTTCCAAAAAAGAAATTCCGGCTTATGAAAAATTTTTCAATTCTTTGACTACCCATGCTTCTGAATTTCCATCTTTAAGTCTAGCCCAGCCAAAAACTTCCGAATGCTTAACGGTTGTACTAAAAGTGGAAGGGCATGATGCAAAAAGTTTGTTAGATTCGGGTGCTGAAACAAATATTGTCAACCCCGAATTCCTTTATAAGTTGGCATCGAATAAACAAATTGATTTGATGAATTGGGGATTTAACCCAAATAAAGGGTCAACAACAATTCCATTTGATGTGGCGTCTTTTTCTGGTTCTCGGATTTCGATTATTGGGGTCATAAATGTCCCTGTTGAACAGAAAAATATGAAAAGCAGTGTTTCGTGTTTGATTACAAGAGACAAATTCAATTATGATTTAGTTTTGGGTACGAATGCTATTGAGTCACTCGGCTTTTACCTCGGAAATACAATCACAAATGAAATTGTTCATTTTTCATCTCAAAAATCTGATACCAAATCTACCCCTCTTTTGAATTCGGTTATAGTCTCTTCATTTGGGGTTATTCCAACAATGCCATCAATAAGTGAAAATGAAACATGCATGCAAATTAACAAAATGAGAAAGGAAGACAATAGAAACACAAACAAAATAAAAGAGTACTCCCTTTGATTTCTTATAGACTTTTGGTCCGAATTCGGATCCGGTGTTCGGAATTGGTCGAAATGCATGTCAGATTCGTGATCAGCGGCACCGAAAACCCCGGAAAAGTGTTTTACACGCGATATAAAAGATAATTTTTTTTCGAAAAATGGGGGGGGGCAAAGCACTGTATTTTTCATTTATTTAGACTCAAAATTTTGCAATATAAGTTTTTTTTTTTTTTAAACGAGAAAAGAAATTAGTTAATAGACAATCCCAAAAAATGGTTCCTCTTTCCTTCCTGTTTCTGTTCAGATTGTCAGCTGTCCCGGGTAGGCGTCCGCGCGATGCTTGCGCATCAGAAATTTCAATTTTCGGTCCCGGTCCTCCTCCACAATTGCATTGGACGCGTCAATGGACAGTTAAGCGCGTTGAAAATTTAAATAAAATGAAGAAAAATATGAGTGCGATGGAAACCGTGTCCCGACTTTTGCGGTCCGACATTTGCGGACACAACATTTGCGGTTATGTCCAAAATTGGTTTCAAATTTATGTTGCATCAATTCCAAATGCCATAAAAGGATTTTTAATGAAGTCAACCGCATTTTTAGCATCTTTGGCAATTCATTCGGGGGTTTTCTAATTTCAAGGATCTTTTTTTAATCTCCAAAAACGAAAATCTTGAACAAAATTTATGTATTAGCATCTATTAAAGCTCTTTAAGGCATTTTGGATTGATGCAACATAAATTTTCAAATGCAAACCAATTATTTTATTTCTTTGGTGGAAAATAAGACTAATGAATTCAGAAATTTCTGGAATGGACATTTGCGGTCCAATTTTTGCGGCTTTGTCAAAATTAGGATTTATTTAAACGGCCCAAGACAATGAGAAAAATGCAAGGCTTGGAATTGCCCGAAGGGCCCTGAGGGGTTCGCTTAGGCTTCGAAGGGCCCGAAGTTAAATTTTCTTCTTTAAAAGCCATGGACTTTCCATTATGACCATGCACGGTCCCACGTACCTACTGGCGCCAGTGTTAAAAGCGCCGCTCCGGCGCTTTAACAGCCGACATAGTCGGCTGGTTATCTTATATTTAATATTTTAACATAATTATATATTATATAAATTTTGATCATAGAATTAGGTAATAAATACCCTCATTTGATTTAAATTTTTATTTACTTAACCTTCTTAAAATTTTAAAATTAAAAGATTCATCAATTTTTTTGCAATTTATTTAAAAATATATTAATCTCAGTTAATTCGGTCGTTTTTTGCTATGTGCGTGCCACATGCATTATAAGAAATTCTTTTTCTATCTTTTAATACATCGAAATTTGCTTATAAATTTTAATATTCGCTTCGACAATTTTTTTTACATAAGTTCCTTAAAAAGGGGAATTGAAAAGCCAAAAACGGACGTTTCACCACCTTGCAGAAATCAGACGTTTCGCCACCTAAGCAAAAATAGGACGTCTTGCCGCCAGTTTTGCCACCTCCAAGAAAAGCCACCCATTTGGCTTTCAAAAAACTCAAATGTGTTATCATTACTCCATTCAATGCTAAAAAATTAATTTTGGCTTAGGTGGCGAAACGTCCGTTTTTGGCTTGGGTGGCGAAATGTCCGGGGGGCGAAACGTCCTATTTATGCTTAGGTGGCGAAACGTCCAATTTTGGCTTAGGTGGCGAAATGTCCGGGTGGCGAAATGTCATATAGCCAGTCGTGGAGCCAAAAAAAATATTTAGGAAAATTAGTCTCTTATAAGTCATTTGCATTTTACATTTGCGATTTTAAATTCGGGACAATGTTGAATGTCTTCCGGTAGCGGGTTGGCCGCATCCATTGAAGATCCATAAGATTTATAGAGAATTTTTGCCTTTATACTAAATTATTTTGATAGGTACCTTGAGAAAAGAATAAATATTATATAATAATTTACCAATATCTTACTTTTAATTTTAAACGCATTATTTTATTACCAGTTCATTACTTATCCCATATATATCAATTTAGGATTTATAATTAATTTTAATTATTTGTTTCTTTGTGTACAGGAAATGTTGATCCTTTCAACTATTTTTTACATTAATTTAACAAAATTAAACTTATTTTACTGATACTTTATGCTTTTTTTAATTAAATTTAGTAAAAAATTAAATTAAATTATAAATTTTCTTTAATACTTCTAGAAAAAATAATCCTTTTTTATCATTTACTATTTTTGAGGCGATTAGAGGAAAATTTTAGTTTAAATTCCAAAAGCGCAAATACTTAAAATGCTATGAAGTATCAAAACCCTTCTTGAAGAAATGCGATTCAATATCCCTATCAATGATTTTATTTTTCAAAATAATATTTTTACCAATTAGTTGGATAAAAATTAAAAAAATAATAATTGGACGCGTAAACCTTGATAGGACTGGTAAACATGGATTGGGCGCGTCAACTGGAATAGAACCTTTTTTCTTTTACTTTTCTTTTTGCATTTTTTGACTTTTGGCCAAAATTAATTCAGGCTAAGAAGTAGACTTTAACTTTAGGCCAGGGTGTTAGATGAAAATTTTTTAAAAAAGGACATGCAGTCCAAATAAAAAAGATTTTGGGGTCAAAAAAAGAGGATAATTAAAAAATGATTAAGAGACAATTTTACATCGATTTATCCAAGTAAATGAATATCAAATATTATATTTTTCATTACCTAAGATCATTTTGAGCAATTTGGGACTGGAAATAAGCAAAATCTACATTTCGGGTGGGTTTTTTTTTAGCTGTCGGGCTTTGAAAAGCGACAGTATTTTTTTACTTCAAAAAGGAAGAGTCGGCGGTGCTGATAAGCGCTGTCGAGAAAAATTTTGAAAATTTGAGTTTTTTTGGTAACAAATCTTAACAAAAAATTACTCAATTTTTGAGAAACATTTAGAAAAAACCTATGCGAAGGGGGTCCGGTGGTGCCGATAGGCGCCACCGGGGAAAATTTTTAAAATTTATGGCCCATTTGTTAACAGATTTTCTCCAAAAAAGGTCAATTTTAGTCATTTTTTGAAAAAAAATTCAACAGGATTGGGTGTCAGGCGGCGCCGACAGGCGCCGCCGGGAAAATTTTTAAAAATTTTAACGAAATCTCTTCAAAAAATTGTAAAAAACAGTAACATTTCTCATTTTTTGTACCACACAGTACGAAAAAATATCAATATATAAGCAATAGGCTGAAAAAAGAACAGTTCAATCTAACACCACTGCTTTAGGCGCAAATGTTCAGGCGCAAATCTTTTGGCGCAAAAGTCGCAGTTCCAATTCTAATACCATGCTATTGTTAAATAGTTGGTATTGGTATCTATTCTAATTTTTCTATTCACAACCTGAGCTTTTTTTTATCCGTTTTGGATATATTTTCTGTAATGAAAAACTTATCTTTCGCTGTTTTTTAATAATTTTGGTAGAAATCCCATTTTTTTAAAT
Source organism: Heterodera filipjevi (assembly GCA_039877585.1). Classification (NCBI taxonomy): domain Eukaryota; kingdom Metazoa; phylum Nematoda; class Chromadorea; order Rhabditida; family Heteroderidae; genus Heterodera; species Heterodera filipjevi. The sequence goes on along the minus strand of JBDPZO010000295.1, from coordinate 32,987 downwards.
GAACTGTTTTTTTAGGTACATGTATTTTGAGCGGAACTGCTATTTTTTCGCCGACACATTTTCGCCAGTAACTTTTGCGCCGACAAAGGCAATTTTTAAAAAACCAGTAAGCATGATTTTTTTATATACATTCTAAAGCTTTTATTAGTAAAACGGCTTGATCAAGGCCCAACAATGAGCGCTTATCAAAATTAGCCACACTCATGTTAGTCAATCCAATGATCGATCCCTTTCGTTGTCAGCCGGAATGATAGTGCTTGATTGGTGCGTGCTGGGACGTTTCTTAAATCCGCTATTTTTACTGAATTTTTGACGAAATCTTGTCATAACTTTGCTCAGACCCAACCAAATTAAACAATCTTGGTATGGTAAGATAGCCCTTAAATTGCTCTATTAGCCTGCTAAATTTTAAAGCATTTCATTTAGTTTTTCAAAAGTTATGGTAATTTTTTCCAGTTTTTAATTCCAATTTTTTAAAAACTTAATGAAATGTTTTAAAATTTAGCAGGCTAATAGAGCAATTTAAGGGCTATCTTACTATACGAAGATTGTTTAATTTGGTTGCTTCTGAGAAAAATTATGACTTGATTTAGTCGAAAATTCAGTAAAAATGGCGGATTTAAGAAACGCCCATAGTGGCGGTTTTTAAGAAACGACCTAGCACCGATTGAGTGTGGCTAACTTTGTTCATCTATTTCATTAATATTTAAGAGGTTAAATCGTTCGATCAGCGTTTTAATGGTTCTATCGTTGTTTTTAAAAATTGCCTTTAACGGCCAAATGTTAAAATGTGCTGGCGCAAATGTTCGGGTTCTATACAATATATCATTTTATTTTAATGATTTTTAATGGTGCTGGTGCGTTTCTTAAATTCCGCCATTTTTCGTATAAATCATGTCATAAATTTTCTCAGAAGCAACCAAATCAAACAAACTTGGTATTATAAAATAGCCCTTCGATTACTCAATTAGCTTGAGAAAATTTAAAAAATTAGTTTTTTTTTTTTTATTATTATTATAAAAAATTTTTTTAGAGATTTATTTTTTGGTGATTGTTTTAGGGGGTTTGATAGTTTAAAAAAGGGTTTTTAATGAAAAAAACGTTTTTTGTTTTCATTCACTTTCCTAAAAGATATAGGCAAACTAGTGGAAAAAATTACCATAACTCTTTTTGTAAGCTAATAAAGCAATACAAATGCTATCGTACAATACCAAGATTGTTTGATTTGGTTGCTTCTGAGAAAAGTTATGATAAGATTTAGTCGAGAAACAGTAAAAATGGCGGATTTAAGCAAGGCGCATAGGTGGCGGAATTTAAGAAATGCACCAGCACCATTTTTTACCATTGGTTTTTAAATTACTTAATATTCTTAGAAAAAAAGAAAGATGGTTTTGTTTAAATCTTCAATTTATTTGAAAAGTTATCGCCAAAATCTGATTTTATATAAAAATAAGGCATTTGGGATCTCAAAAACAGAGCGTAAAAACGAAATACACATATCATTTTATCAGAAAGGTTCTTTTCCATCTTGATAGACTTGCTTTGCTTATTTTGAATAATTTAGCAATTTCTGAATCAGACATTTTAGGATTATTTCGTTTGATATTCCAATATTTCTTCATTATTTCCTCTTTTTCTGCTTTGCTTTTGTAAATAGTTTTGCCAAATAATTTATTCCATATCATTATTGTTTTTTGGTTGACTCCAATTTTCTTACTAATTTCCTTATAATTTTGTTGCCATTCCTTACGAGAGTATTTTCCCTTTTGCTTATATTCGTTTTTCATTGCATTGAATTGTTGGACAATTCCTAATTTTTGTTCATCAGTTTTTGATTTGTGATTCTTTTGTAATTTTTGATTTAATCCTAATTGTTTAATCCATTTGTAAATTTGAATTCGATTTGTGTCCAATTTCTTTCCTATTATTCTTTCCATTTTAATCCATTCTTTTGTTGAATATTTTTTTCCTTTTTCTTTAATTTTCTTTTTTATTGCATAGAATTTATAAATAATTTCGCATTTTTTTTGATGATTTTTGATTTGCTTTTTATTTTCGTGCGATGTTTCATTTTGATCCAAATTTGACATTGAATTGTTTCTTTTGTTATTTGTCTGATCAATGCTATCTTTTAACAAATTTTCTTCTTCTATTTTGTTGTTCCATCCTTCTCCAAATAGCTGATCAAAAGATTTTGCTATTTTTTTGTTGACTGATAAAATTTTGTCAGTTTGTAGGGCCAAATAAATTATTAAAAATAATAATATTTTGGCAATTTTCATTTTTTCGCTAAAATAAAATTCCCCTTTTTGTTAGAAAAAAAAATTTTGAAAATTAATTGGAATTATTATAAAAATGAAAATGTTAAACGATAATAAAATACTAAAAATTATACAATCAATAAAAATATAATTTATTTTGCATCTTTTTTAACCATTGATTTTTAAATGATTTAATATTTTCTTAGAAAATTACAAAAAAATAATAAGATTAGTTTGTTTAAATTTTCAATTTGATGTTGTATATTTATATATTTTATTCATAATTTTACTTAGAAGCAACCAAATTGAACAATTGGTATTATAATAGCCCTTGAATTGCTCTGTTAGCTTGATAAATATCTAAAAATTTCATTGAGTTTTTAAAAAATTGGGGCCAAAGAAATTGAAAAAATTGTCATCTTCGGAAAAAATTAATTATTTTTTTCTGAAATTAGCATTCTAATAAAGGTACTCAAGGCTATCATATTTTGTTTATTTAAAATTTTAAAAATAATTAGGTAAATCAAAAAAAATTGATCTAATCATAAAAATAGGTATCAGCATAACGAAAATTTTTGGTGCGAATTTCTTTATTTCTAAAAAAAACATATTTGATTTAAATTATAAAAGTTTTCTATTCTAAATTTTTTTATATTATTTTAATAGAACAACCAAAAAACTTTTATAATATAAGAAAGAATAAATTTAAAAAAAAACAATAAAAATTGGTTAAGTTTTGAAAAATTATGATAAAAAAAAAAGACCAAACCTAGATTTTCCAAATTATCGAACATATAACTTTTCCAAAATTAAGCAAAATTAATTTTTAGTTTATGCAAGAAATTTAAAGGATTATGCATTTTATTAAAACAGATTATATTTTCAAAGAATATGGGAATTAGAACAAGGGTTCAAAACCCGCTACCCGCACGGTACGGGTTTTGCGTCTTTTTTATGGAAAAAATCAGAAAAAAGAAAAAACCGCACTCGGTTTTTTTTTGGAATTCAGTTATAAAAGGCGGTACCCGCCCTAAATTTAAATTTTATTTCTATAATTATATTACCCATTTATTTACACCTATATAAAGGGCTTTGCTCGACAAATAAATATTCAAAAATATGTAAATTTTAAGTTATATAAATAATATTTTTTTTTGTTTATATTCGTATCATATCAACTTGAATTATCATGGTCAAGTCGTTTTTTCTTCACGTTGTGTTTTTGGCCAATTTTTTCAAATTAATTGAAATTTTTAGCCATCTTCAGTAAATCTAATATTTTATATTATTTCTTTAACTTTAAAAATTTAAATTATTTTATTGGAATTAGCAAAATCATAGCAATGTACCTCCACATTCAATAGGTTAAGACCAGTTCCGCTTTTTTCTCAATATTTTTATGTTTCGATTGAAATTTTTTATTGTCAGTAAATTTTTTTTTCTACATATAACTATTTTATTTAAAAATTAAAATTTTCAAATAAAAAAATATTAAATTTAAAAACTTGTTTTTTCTATTAATTGGGTTTTTGTATTATAATTATATAAGGTTACATTTGTATAAAACTCTTCCTTTAATATGCGATTAGAACAAAATATTAATTCGTGTTTTGAAACAAATTTAACTCATATTAAATTAATCTTTCATTTATAAATTCATTTATTTGTGCATTAAAAGCAAGTTACATTAGCATAAGTTATTAAAAGAATAATATATTTACAAAGATCTTTTATTGCTAATTTAATAAAATTCTTTTACATTTTAAATGCCACATATTAAGTTTTCGGGTAAAATGCTAAAATTTGAAAAAATGGACCCCTAAGAATAGGGGTTTGGCACTTAAGTATTTATTAGAGAATGTTACAATCTGTGGCGATAAATTTTGAATGCGTCCAAATCTATCAATAAAATACATTAAATTTTTTGAATGTTTCTCCGCGGCGCCTATCCGCCCCCCACCCACTTTCATTCGCGTAGGTTTCTTAAAGGGTATCCTAAAAATTGTTTTTTTTTTTTTTTTGTTAAGATTGTTATCTAAAACACTCATCGATATATAGTGGAAAATGCCCCGTTTCGCCTTTGCCCCGGTTTAATATAAAAAAATAGCTGTAAAAAATCTAAAATAATTCTTTTTTGTTATTTTGTAATTAGGCAGATCTTTCTTACAAATTTTAAATACCTTAAATTTTTTTGTTTAAATTAATACATCCTATTGAAATATTTTTCTTTTATATACTTGGTATCTTTTATTTCTATTTGTGAATAAGTATGTATATCTGATAAAATTTTATATCTTTTAATTTTTACTTTTTATGAATTTAATCAATTTTTCAGACTTTTATTTCCGCAATATTTTAAATTATGTTTAACAAACTGGTAAGAAATTTAAATATTGTTTTTTTAGGACAGATGAAATCAAGATTCCTGAATTTCTGATTATTTAGGGTTAGATGTGAAAATTTTTTATATAAATTCCAATTGGTCTGTCATTTATATTATTCATTTATTCGTCCAAAACGCTCAGCTACTCACCAGCATTTAGGCAGATTTGGTGGTTATTCGAAATTAAAATTTTGCTCAAAGTGAAGTAGTATTATTTAGTATTTGAAAATTATATTAAAAAATTACTAGTCATTAGCCACGATGTTTTCTTGCAGTTTTCATACTGAATAATTTGCATTTTTTAAATAAATTAAAAATTAAATTATTTATAATTATTGGAAAAAAATTTTCTCTAATAACTTGAAATTTATATAAAATTTCTCTTTAATACCCAAAACAATTTTAGTTATTTAATTCATTTTTACTTTTATTTTTAAATAAGCAGTCATAAATAAATCAGAAATTTTGTAGTAATAGTTAACAACAAAGTTTTCAAATAAACGAATGATAATAGATAGAGGAAAAAGCGCGACATTTAAGTGATAAAAACTATATTTTTTGCATTTATATTTTTTAATTATATTGCTTTTTTTAAAGAAGTTGTAATTCATTTAAAATGATATTTAGATTAATTTTGCATTCTTGTTTAAGTTCTTCCACTTCAGAAATAGGGGAAAGTACTTAATATATAATGAATGTTGTTAAATAAAATTGGTAATTGGCAATTTCTTCGTAATCCTTTTATAAATGATTTTTCTTCATAGGATAATTTTAATTTTAATTAGTATAATTTTTTATCGCCTTTACATTTAGACGAACTTTAATTTCGCTCACATATTCAGTGGTTAATTGTTAAGGAATTGTCGATATTTTTTAATTTTTGATTAAACTAATAAAAATTAATTCTTTAATACCCAGAATTTAGTCCTTATGAGAGTATTTTGTTTGTTGCTTAAATTCGTTTATCATTGATTTAAATTATTGCATGGTTTCTAATTTCCTCATTATCTTTATATTTATTTAAATTTTTTTGATTTCGTTCCAATTGTTTAATATATTAATAAAATTGTTTTTGTTTTTTTTCATGCTTAGCTTAGGACTTTTTCACGTCGGCTCATCAATAATTACGCATTTATTTTTTAATTTTGCTTTATTGTAGCAATATATATATATATATATATATATATATATATATTTGAAATTCCTTCATTTATTCGTTTTATTTACTTCATCATCGAAAATAGATTTTTAAAACTTATTAACATTATATAAAGATTTTTTTAAAAAGTAATTTAAGATAATAATTCCATAGTGAGAAATTTGAAAATATTTAAAGATATTAATAAAGGCAGGAATTTTCGAAAATTCCTAATCCTGATTCGGATCTTAGGCTTATTTTGAATAATTTCACAATTTCTGAATCCAATATTTTGGATTGTTTCGTTTGTGTTCCAATATTTTTACTCCCATTTTCTTGCTTTGAATATTTTCCTTTTTGCTTATATTCATTTATCAGTATGTGTCGAATTTTTGTACAATTTCTAACTTTTGCGCATCGCTTTTATATTTGTGTACCTTTTTTTGATTTAATCCCATTTCTTTAATCCATTTGTAAATTTGTCGTCGATTTGTGTCTAATTTCTTCCCGATTATTGTTTCCATTCTTTGGATAATTTTTATTTCCTTTTTGTTTAATTTTCTTTTTTATTGCATAGAATTTATGAACAATTTCGAGTTTTTTCTGATCATTTTCACTTTGTTTATATTTTTCTTTCACCGTATCATTTTGTTTTCCTGCAATTAAATGGATGGCACGCAGCATTCTGCCTAAGTTTGCACAATTTAATTAGAAATTTTTACTTAAAAAAGCTATGATACCACGGTATTTAACCATTCAAAAAATATAAAATAAAAATAATTATAATTTTCAATGAAGCTAATTATAATACAAACAATTTATTTTATAAATGACCAATTTTTCTATTTCTCATATTCGCGATAATTTTAAGCTTAAATTTTTTATGGTTTGTTTATTAAGTTAAAAAATTGAAGTGGCCTCGGACGGTTGTACCGATAAAGTCTTTGTTTTCTTTAATTCCTAATTATATTTTCATTTATTTATACATTAAAAGAAATGAATATGTATTTTATGGTTATCCTTTTTCAGGGCGACTTCTTTAATTATCATTTTTTTTTAGGTTTTTGATCAGTCAACTATTTATTTCTCTTTACGAATTTATATTGAAGAGAATTCTTTTACTTGCTTCGGGAGGTTATATTGTTTGTGTGATTAAGGCTCATGAAATATAATTAAATTTATATTTTAATAATTTTATATATTAATTTTCCTTATCTATTCGCTCATTCTTATTTTAGGTAAATTATTGCGAATTAAGAATTAATTTTATCGGAAAAATTTCCCATTTTTATTTATAAACTTTGTAAAACATAAATATTTTTAGTTTTATTAAAACCGATTACCTAGCGGAAATGATGCACGGGTTGTCGAACCTCCGGTGATGTGAAATGCAAATTAATCGTCACCTTGTTGGCATTTTTTTTTCTTATACCTTGTTTAAATAATTATTTTCATTTTATATAATTTTTTCCCCTTTGCAGTTAAATTTTTCTGAGTGCCTTTAATTCCTCTCATATATTTCGCAAGCTAGTTGCTAAGAAATAGTTGAACCAGATCCCTTTAACGAATTTTTGTAATGAAAATGAATGATTATTTATCTTTGTCTTCATCCTTTTAATTTCTTCGATTTTTTATTTAATATATTTTTTAAACAATTTGCAACTTTTTCAATAAATAAATAATTTTCGACATTTGACTAAAAATTAAGGTTTTTCGTGTCACATCAATTCCCAGTGGAATTTAATGAAATTTCAAGTACTCCTATTTTCATATTATTTTTTGGTAAGTTTTAATTTCTGTCTTCGGTACCGCAATTTGATTCGTTTTAATAATTTGAATAAAATATTAATATTTTTATTTTATTAGTAGTTTAGGATCGATTTGTTCATTAATTTTGCCATCTGCAGATTATTTAAGAAAATAAAAACTTTTTTAAAAATTAAAAATTTCAAATATTTTTTTCCTATATTTTTTAAATAGTACCGATACGCATCGTGCAGTAAGGCTTCATCCAGTTCATTACGTATTGGATTTGTTTTTATTACTAATTTTTGTTTGATTTTGTTCATGCTGAGCCGAACCGAAAATAGTCTCAGTGTGGGCGAACCGAAAATGGTATCAGTGATTGATAAAATAATAAATTTAATTAAACGATTCACTAAATTCATATAATTATTATATCTAATAAACTAAAAAAGTGTCAATGGGGCAATAATTAAATTAAATATTTTTCTTATAAAGCAAATATATCCTAAAATTTAAATTTAAATTACTTATTATTAAACTTCGACTGCTTCCAAAAAATGCCGAGAAATGTTTGAATAGTAATTTGAATAAAATGAATGAAAAGAAATGCCAATGTCAACAATGTATGCAAAATTCTACTTCTAAGAAAAAAAAAATGCCAAAATAGTTGCAAAATTTGTAATTCAATGAGAAATTGAACAACTGCATGAAATTTAAGAATTGGTGAGAAAAAAATGAAGAAGCATTTATCGCGGGTATTTTTTTTTGGGAAAGATGTTCAATAACATCATTTTTATCATTGAAAACATCTCTTAATTGCAATTTATAGATAAAAATTATGATTAGGCATGATATTAATGCACTCTTACCCCACCAGTCATTTCCTTCAGATTCCACAAATTGCCAGTATCAATTTTTTTAATCCATTCTTTCTCAAAATAACGAAGAAACTCGCTTAAATTTTCTTTTAAATCATCATCAACTTCTAATTTTTTAAGGTGCGGCCATATTCGCTGGATTTCATTTTTATGTATAATGGGTAAAGCTAAGAGCCTTCTGATGTATTTATATACTAATCCGTTTTCTTCTTTCTGCTTAATATATTCTCTCTATAGCCTTGGTAAATCTGTTTGGATGTGTCTTAAGGCAGCGCGTATAAAATGCACTATACAACCATATATATTTGCTGTCCAAATATTTTAATAAAAGCATTAATTTCTGATCGTTCGTAATCAATATGTATGCGTTCGTTTATTTCTATTGTTTCAGTTCCCCAGCGATTAGAAAGTTCATTTAAAATAATTTCATAGGAATGTTGATCTTTTCGTTCCATTAGCGAAAAGGCGAGAGCGATCCACTCGCTTCCTTCATTGGTTTCGTACTACAAGTATTTCTTACGTTCGAATTTTGTTTTTTTAATTTTATTTGTATTTTTAAATTATTTATTTAGTTTTTATGCTAAATTCTTTAATTATTTTTACCAGCCCATGAATAAGCCATATTTGTCTAAATCCTCTAGGCGCTATCTCAAATGTAGCGTCTGCTACCATTACTTTGCATTTTTTAGCAGCTTCTAATTGAATTTTAGATGCAAAAAGCATAATTCCAATCTCTCGGTTTTTATATATCATCCATTCAGTTCCAACAATTGTTTTTCCCATTAATAGTTTGAGTGAGCCTTATTTAGTTAATTGTAATCTTTCGGGTACATCAAAAGGGTCATTGGAATCTGTGCCATGTTGCTGTTGCCTCTTACGGTTGTAAGCACGACGAACTGATATCCAAGAAGGATAATTATTCGAAATCGAATTTTCATCCAACGGATCTGTATCCATTTTTAAGTCGGTTTCTCGTACCTTTGCCAAGCCTTGACGCCAAATGACTTTGCCTTCGGACTCACATTTTAAATGTTCTTTTCTTTGTTCTCTATCGACTTGTTCTGCTTCTAATTTCTCTCATTTTTCTGGCTTACACTTAACATTGAGTGCAACATAACGAGGTTCTTTCCCTGTCGCAAAACTGCTGAAGAAACAATTGATTTAACATTAACATTTTTTTCTTGTTCGCTTAAATAAAGACATTTTGAACAAGAGATATATACGTCCTCATTTTTGTCATTCATTCGACGGTATTTCCACCAGTTCGGTTCGTTTCCAATTATAAAAACAGTTTTTGTCAAATCTCGTGAATAACATTTTTCAACTTTGATCAGAGATATTGAAGCATCATTTTGGTTTGTGTGTGCGAAAACAACAGTTAGTTTGGCCAAGTAACGTTTCAATGTACACAAGCTTAACTTAATACCTTTCAACTGCATTTGTTCATGGAGTTTTATTATTGAATTAATTTCTTTATTTTGGTAGCTTTTTACGAGTTCAATAGCTTCGTGATTTTTTATAAATTCTTCAAAGCCAGACTTACTGGTTGTGGAATATTCAAATAAGAATAAAATAACAAATTTTAACATAAGAATTTTATTCATTTTTTGAAATTATAGCAATATTAAGATTATAAAAACACAGACCTATAACTGATGAATTATATAATTATTTTTTTATTTTATTTTTTTGCGTTACCATATAAAATCCATCATATGTCATTAATTTTTTTTTTTCGTAGCAGCGAAAATTATACGTGTTGGGAATTATTGATTTTACGCGTTATATTCATTAAATATAATAATTATATGAATTTAGTGAATCGTTTAATTAAATTTATTATTTTATCAATCACTGAGACTATTTTCGGTTCGCCCACACTGAGACCATTTTCGGTTCGCCCACACTGAGACTATTTTCGGTTCGCCCACACTGAGACTATTTTTCGGTTCGCCCACACTGATAACATTTTCGGTTCGCCCACACTGAGACTATTTTCGGTTCGACCTAGCACCGATTTTGTTAACTTATCTTGTAATCACTCTTTTTTTGGGAATAAATTCAATTTCAAATTGTTCATCTTCGGAAGACAGTGCGTTTTTTTGTAGGTTTATTTAAGATTCTAATTGTATTGGAACCGCAGTTTCATTATTTCAAATTGAATTAGATATTCAAAATTATTTGTGAGAATTTTTTTAAAATATCGGACAACTTTCAACTTTTTAACTTAAGATTGAAATAATCTGTAGTAAATAATAATTTGATAAATATATAAAATTTTCATATTTTTTTATATTTAAACTATTACTTTAACAAAAAAAAAGTTATTCAAATTTAAGAATTTTTAAATAATAAAATGTTTGAATAAAATAATATTTTTCTTGGTTTTTTGCTTTATCTTTTTATGAATAATTGAATAAATTCTTTAAATAAAAAGACTAATTGTTCTTGTACTCATGTCAAATGGTAGTATGAACTTGCCATTCGATTATTGCCGTTTGTATGATACTACTGGTTGAATAAAGACATTTTCAATGACTTTAAAATAATATTTTCGGCAATAATTTTCATTTATTTTAATTAAGGCCCACTTTTTTCCTTCGTAAAATCCATGCTTAGTAGCCAAAACTCATTGTCGTGTAAGTATGATTTTATTTGCCGTCTTTTTAAAAAAAATTTTAAAAGCTTTTGTCCCTTCTTTTAATTTAAATAATTTGCTTATTTTTAATATATTATAGTGAATTAAATTTTACTTTTTTTTTATTTGGTTATTTTTTATTTGCTGAATGCAAATTTTTTATCTGACTTCCTTCTTTCTGAAAAATATTTGTTTTAGACGATTAAATAATTTTGGGGTATGTTAAAATATTATTATTTTATTTAAGTCTCAATCTTTTTTTCTCAACATGGTTCATTTATTATATTGATATGACTTGCTGTTTGAGATTTGTAATGCTAACTAGAAAAAGTTTTAAAAAAGAAATCACAGAGAAAGGGGTCCTATTCATTTGTCATGGTCTGTTAAAAACAATATTTAAAAATTACTCTAAAGAGGGTAACCAACTCGCCGACGCCGACGGATTTGGCAACATTATGACATCTTGCGCCTTGGCACTTTTAATTTTTTTTATTCATTTTTTATTCTTAGTTATCCAAAATTTGCATAAATTAATTAATCATTCCATGCATATATTTGAATTAGTTTAATTTTATTTTTATTTTTTTTTGAACATTTTATCTCGTAATGCTCCTTTTTATGTAGTAATTTAATAGCAATATTTGTTATGATGGCGATTTCCACCTCAATTTAAATTAAATATTCGTATAAATCAATTTTTAAAAAATATAAAAATTGACATAATTTTTATTTTCTATCTTGAACCAAGAAGTATTTTTAGTTCTAAATATTTTAAAAAAACATGTAAATATCAATTTTTGAATTTATGCTCTTAGTTTTGGTTTCTTCTCGTAACGGGCATAAATCTTTATTATGCATTTTTGGGCACTCCGCGTATTTTGCGTATTTCAAATTTGAATCTCGATCTTAAGACATAGCGAATTATTTATTCTTTTCTTTTTTTAATTATATAATTAATAATTTCTAAAAATTGTCTTCCAATCGGGCCTCTGCGGTTTCTTTATTTTCGTTGGCGACCAACTTTTAAAATATATAAAAACGTACATTTTTACCTAATCAGTTTTATTAATTTTTATAGAAACACAGATATTCTAGACAAATGTAAAAAGATGGTATTAATTTATGATCTTGAAAGCATGCATTATTTTTTTGTGTTTTCAAATTTAATATTTTTGCTATTTGTAACTGTATAAGTTAGTTTTTTTTTATTTATATTTTGTTTGCTCATAATAAAGATGAAAGTTTTTATTACTTTTTATATTTGAAATTAAGCAAATGAATTATGTTATATAAAACTTTTTTTTTTAATACCAAAAGTAAGAATAAAAAATTTTATATAATTATCATTGTTTTCGTTTTTAATTAAATTTGCATTTTCTTTTTGATATATGATTAATTTTAAAACCATCAATATTAAACTATATACTCTCAAATTGAATTTTTTTTTAATTTTTATTATTTTTATTTCTCTTTTTTCTTCTTAATTTTTTTATGTGGCTTTTATTTTCTCACATTTTCTTCGGCTGATTGTCAAATAATGATTCTTTTAAACAATTGGGACTTTTTATTTGCATACCTTCATATATTAGATACGTTTCTGCTTTTTTTATGTAAATAATTTAAATGTTTTCAAAATAAAAAAAAAATATTGATTGTTGGTTGCCTACCAAGGAGGTAGCAGATCAATGATTAAAAAATCAAAAATTGGAATTCCGATGCCTAATTTTTTTTTTCGAAAATTAGAAATCAGAATTCCGATGCCACTATTCTAAAGTGGTCTATGAAAAGGCTTTCATTTTTGATTATTTTTTTCACTGCATACGTTGGGACAAATTCAAAAAAAACATATTCATCGATCGCTCGCCAACCACCATTCTCTCTTCTGCCAGGGAGTGGAGGCTTAATTTACTTTTTGCCCCATGCTGGGACAACAAATTAAAAAAAAGAAGTTCTTTTTCGTATTAATTAGACCTGGTATGATTCAGGAAGAAAAAATATATATTTAAATAAAATTGGCAATTTTAATTATTAAGGCAAAAAATAATTTTCTTGAAAATTTGTATAATTTAGGGTGCCCGGTAAGTAAGGGCGTATTTATTTAATCTAGATAATTCTTATCATATTCGATATCATAATTAAGTTTTCTGGCTAAATATCAAAGAGAAAAAGCAAAAAAAAAAAACAATAAATTAAATTTTTAAAGTCAAAAAACAAATACAATTATTGATATGAATAAAAAATATTCATAATTTTTAAGGGGTAAGAAGAAAACCGCAAATATTAATTTTTGTTGCAATATTATTAATGAAAACATTTCTAAAATACCCAATTAACTTTTGTCTACAATAAAAATAAGAGAATTGCGTAAAATAAATTATTATAATAATTCTTATCGGCTTAATCTATCGGCTTATTTATATATAAAAAAAAAACACTTTTATTACATTAGGATTGACTGATATGCCAAATTTAAACAAAAAATCGTTTCTCTTGAGAATTTTAAATATAATCTTAAATTAATTGTCAAAAATTTTATTTAAAATTTTTCAGCTTAAAGTATTTTAGGAAGACGACGTGAAATGATGCAATGCAAAAAAATATATGTAAATAAATAAATGATTTAAATGACCACAATGAATTCCTAATAAAGCATTTTTTATTTAATTATGTAAATATTTACATAAATTAACTAAAGAATAAGAAAGACTAAATAATGAAACAGCGGTATGGGATACAGTAAGAAGTTTCAAAGAAAAAATATATATTTAGATACAGTAATAACTTTACTAACATAAAGTTAATAATGTTAAAAGTTTATTTCATAAAAAATTATATTATTCTATTATTGTAGATGATTCCTTTTGAAAGAAAACCAACATTGACCTCAAGAAATGCAGCTAGAATATTTTGAGAAACCTTTTATTCAAACGATTCCTGGAAGTTGAATTGCAACTATTTTTTATAAATTATAAAATTCTAGGATTGCCAATTTATTGCGACAAAGTCCAAGAATGCATGCCTATTTTAATGCTTTGTTTTTGTTTTTATTATTATAGTATGTAAATTAATAACATTTCCCCCTCTTTTCAAGTGTAATTAAAAAAATATATAAACGCCTTAAATTTTTTATTTATCACAGAATTTTCCTTACAAAATACTTAGGTAGAGGAGAAACAGTTTTGTCATCTATGAGAAAACTTAGAAATTTAAATATAAAAAATGAAAAGTTGTTCCATAAACGATATCCAAAAAAGGGATTTTAATTGTTAATTTTTGAATTAAAACGCCAATATTTATAAATTAAAAAAAATGTTATGCTAATCTTCAAAAATATAATCTAAAATATGATAATTTAATGCTTTTTTTTTGGCATCATAATTGACTCTGCTTTTTATTTTTGCTGTGCTTGGTTTGATTTTACAAGATTTTTCTCGTCGTATTTTTAATTTTTCAATCTTTTAATGGGTCATAATAATGCAATATTCTTTGAAATTTTGGCATAATTTTAACATCTCCTTCATTGAACTTTCTTATTTGTTTAATTCATTTACATTTAATCATACATAGTCTTATTTCAATTCTTTCAATATCATCAAACAGTGGTGCCAATAAGCGTAATTTCTGTTCGAGATTTAAATATTACCAAGTTATTTTAACGTAGAGTTTTAATGTTTTTAAATCTGAAAATCTATTTGAAGAAAAAGTTTATTAATAATAAAAATTTATATAATTTACCGGCACGAATTCGTTTTAGAAATCAATCCTTTTACAATTATTAATTAAATTCGGTAAAAATTTTTTTTATATAAATTACAAAAATAAACACCATAAAAATTCATATATAAAAAGACAAAAATACAAAATATTTAACCAAATTAAAAAACAAATAAATCCACTTTTTAATAGGGTTCTTATTAATTTCACACTTAAGAAGATTAAGTGAATAAAAATTTGATACAAAAATGAAACACATAAATAAAAGAACATAATATCAAAATACGGTAATAATCTTTCCAGACCATAGAGTTAACTCTTTTCCGTATATTTATTTATTAAAAAAAAATATATTTATTCTATTCCTGACATATTCCCATTTAAAAATGAAAACTAATTTAACTAAAAAAGTTATCATTAATTTTTACAAACAATGTTATTCTATTCTTTCAGAAATTCCAACTTGAAGAAATTAAATGTAAATACAAAATTACTTAAATTAAATAAATAAATTATAACGATAAAAAAATTTTTCTTTGGATATTAAAGAAAAAAATTAACAAAATTTCCATCAGAAAGGATAAATAAAAATTTGCAGTTTAACTTTGGAAGTAGGGGCACTTCGCTTTGTCGCATGCGGCCCAAGGCACTGAGAAACAGCAAAAGAAAATTTTGGGCTAATTTTCAATGGTGGGCAGCAATTTTGAAACGTTTTGGTTAATTAAGGCAATTTTAAAGGTTAAATTTAAAGTTTTCAGAGTTGTTAAGGCGTTTTCCGCAGAATTTATGTCCGAAGGTTGCAGAGATAAAATTTAATTAAAATTTTTAATTTTCACTTAATTATTTTTTTTTAAATAAATTTAGGCATTTAATTTGTTTCAAAATTTTTGGGATGTAAATGGCCGTCACAGTAACCTCGAAATAATTGCAACGATTGTTTGATGGTCCATTAAAAGAAAATGGAATGGTAATTTTTTTAAAAATTAAATCGTTTATTATTTTAAAAATTTTTTTTCAGGCTCCAGTTATTGTTCGCAAATGCGCCGTTCTAAGAAGTGAATTTGGCATTTTTTTACGACGATGAAAGTCGAAAATTTTTACCAATAGATACAAACCTAAAATTTTTTCATGTGGTGCCGAGCAAAAAATAGGAAAATTATTCATAATTATTATTAAATTTATGCACATCTAAAAAAGTTTCGGTGGTAATTGCTAGACATAAAACCTTTTGAGCTAAAATACCTAAAATTGAACTTTTTAATAGAAAAATAGTTGATAAGTGTTTTTAAAAAACGAAAAGTTCAAGAGGAATTTAAAAAGCAAAAAAGATTTATTTAAATTAATGACTAATACTGCGAAGTTATCAACTAAAGAATTTAAATATTTTTTTTATTATAAAATATATATATATTATAATTTTAAACTTAAAAATTTAAAAGTTACCAAAATAATTTTATTAAACAAATACCTTCAAAAAAATAAACACACCGGGTACAAGTGGTGTGCTGAGCAAAAATAGGAATAATTCATAATTATTATTAAATCAGTCTAAAAGTTTCCGGTGGTAAGGTAATTGTTATGACATAACACCTTGTTGAGCTCCTTTTTAAATAGAAAAAATAGTTTATAAAGTTTTTACAGAAAAAAAAAATTCAAATTGGAATTAAATAAAAAAAAAAGAAAATATAAATAATCTAAAGTAATAAAAATATAAATATAATCATTTTCGAAATGATATTTCATTTCTTTTTTAGTTTTTATTGTTGATATAGCATCAGAAAATAAATAAAATTCTGCTTTAAATGCAAATGCTAAATATTTCGATAATATTAAAATGTAATAGAGGGGCCAATTTTTTCTTTTGGTAATTTTTAACTTATCAGACCAAGTGTCAATCATTAGGGGTTAAAATAATATAACATTTATAACAAATATAGTAAATTTAATTAAGAATAAATTTTAATAATGACAAGTTAATGATTTTTTTTAATTGTTTTGTATTGTATATAATTATTAATTTTAACTTTTACAAATTTTTCTCCTTTTTTATGCATAAATTATTATTTTTCTAAAAATAATATTTTTATTTTTTTTTATCTCGGAAGTGACCTGACTGCATTGAATGCACCCACTCATTTCTTCAACATTATTATGTAAAATATTCAAACTTCGAATTGTGCTCATTCTCAGAAGACAAATTATAATAAAAAATGAAGAATGGCATTTTTTTGAACTTTTTTGATGATTTGCTGTTAATTTCTTTCAAATGGGAAATATTTGCAGTATAAAAAAAAAATTAATTTATTTTTACAAATAAATTAGTTAACGCTGGTGTTCATTTTCTCAATTCAGTTTATTATTCGTACTTCGACTGAATTTTTTTTTATTCTTGACTTTTTTCATATATGTCTTATTTAGTTTTAATTATATTTTTTTTCTCATTTTTTCAAAATTTTTATAATTTAATTAGACTCAAATGCAAATTGTAATTTTTTATCAATTTTTGGTTTAATTTACATGGTCAACAAGCCATCTGATCTATAACTTGTTCATTAAAGGAGTTCAAAATGATTTCTATCTAAATTTGTTTTTCATTATTGTAATGAGATTTTTGTTGTTAGTTCTTACTTTTTCCATATATATTATTTGGCATTTTTATTTAAAATTTCTCATTTCTGGGTTGTAGACATTTGTTCGAATTTGTTATTGTTCCTCTATTACATTTTTTTTTAATTGTTTTAAGTAATGTCTTATCCTTTTTGGTGTATTAATTTCAATTTTAAAATCTACCCTTACGGGGGACAATGATTCCAATGTAATTAGGTTTTTAAAATGATTTCGTTTTTACTTTTTACTTTTTTTTTTGTTGGGTTTTGCTTGTTTCATTTAGAGAAAATAAATAAATTTGTTATAATAATGTATTTAACTAAGTCTCAACTACTTTCTTGTATATGATAAACTAAATTTTTTAATTTTTTTCTCTACTTTTTCTTATCTGTCGATTTTTTAAATTTCTGAAATAAATGGCATATAACAAATTCAGAGAATGAATTTTCTCATTAATAGAAATTTTTAATTAAATTGTATGTAATCAATTTGTCATTTAGTTTCTCGTCATTTTATATCATTTATTTTGTTAATCTTCTTAAATTAAATTTAAAGTTAGTAAAGAGGTTTAATAAAATTGGACTTATATTAGACAGATGATTCAAAAATTCTTGATGTTTCGTTTTTAGTGCTTTTGCTATTTGATCCGGCATTAAAATCTCTTTTTTTATCGGCAAATGAAGGACATTCATAATATAACTTAATATTTTTAATACATTAATATTTTTTTTTTCATTTGTTATATTATATTTATTGGATTATACTTTTATATATTGATATGTTTTCTTTCAATTTTTTTACGCGAAAATTTGAGATTTGACTTTTAAAACAATTATAACATATTATGGTTTCAAATTTTACATATTCTACTTTTAAAAAGGGTTATATCGCGACTATAGCTTGCTAACAGCATTTAACCAATTTATTTAAAAAATATAATTTATTAAAATATATTAAAAATTAGCAAATTGACTAAAAAAATTGATTGCAAAATTTTGTAACACACAAAAAGTGATCCCAAAAAAAGTTAGTGCACATACAAGGATAATCTAATTCCTAATAATTTTTAATATAATTACGTATTTCTAAAAATGCAATATATTTCACAAAAAGAATAATAGTAATTGTAATTTTCAGTAAATTATCGCAAAATAATCTAGCAAAATAATCTATCGGCGGTTGCAAGGATTTAAATAATTACATATAGGTATGCACAAAGATATATTTAACAAAATTTAAGAAAATTTGCTTTATGAAAGCGAAATGCCTAAAAATGGCACACCATCACAACGGGGTTTAATAAATCTTCCCAATTAGCCGTCTTATTATTGAAATACAATAATTTTTGAAGGTGCTGGTGCGTTTCTTAAATTCCGCCATTTTTAACTGATTTTTCGTATAAATCATGTCATAACTTTTCTCAGAATCAAACAAATAACATTCTTGGTATTGTAAGATACCTCTTGGATTACTCTATTAGCTTTGATAAGATTTAAAAATTTTCATTCACTTTCCTAAAAGATATAGGTAAAAAATAAGAAAAAATTTCATACTCTTGATAAACTTAATTAAAATTTTTGAAATTAGTAACTAATAAGAATACAAATGCTATCGTACAATACCAAGATTGTTTGATTTGGTTGCTTCTAGAAAAGTATGACATGATTTATACAAAAAATCAGTAAAAATGGCGGATTTAAGAAACGCGCATAGGCGCGGAATTTTAAAAATGCACCAGCACCATTTTTGAATGAACTGCAGTTCCGAATACAATAAAGTAATTAAATAAATCTAATAATCTAATACGAATGTGTATATTTGAAATTTCTTAATTAAAATATTAAAAAAAGATTTGATACAATTTCAATCTTTCATGGTGACTTGTCCTTTTCGCTTGCATTGCCAAAGAAAAAAAGTAACAATAATAACTAAAAGGAAAAAACATAGAAAAATAGTCAAAATTAAAAAATATTCCTATTTTTAGGGAAAGAAATCAAAATACCTATTTTATTAAAATACTTTTGACAATGTTAAAAATGTGAACAAAAAAAAATTATATTTGAAAAAAAAAATAAAAAAATTATTTAAACATATATAAAAAAAAAAAATGCGTTACAAATATTAGGATTAGTTGAATGGCACAAACGCAAAAAGGGCCCCGAGAATTTAAATATTTAAAATTATTGGTAAAAATTAACTAGGGTTTAGTTTAAATATTAACAAAGTTAAGGGATACCGTTGGCATTCTCTATTATTTTATTTATATTCAATTATTCTTTCATTTATTCATTTATCCTTTTCTCATAGTTTAAACATTCTTTATCTTCGATCACATGTTTCCATCTTTCCGTTTATCCACGCCCATTTTTCCTTTATCCCCTTTTTCCCCCACCATCATTCTTATGAGATACTTCAACTTTAACATCAATCGTTCCTTTACTTCTCTTCGTTGTTTTATTTCCTTTTAACCAACATCAGGAATAAATACTTTTCGTCCAACGAGTCGTCATTTGGGGCATAACATCAAGTCCAGCCCGGGCTTTCCCCAATTCCCTTTTCACAATCCGGGGACTTAACGGTGCGTGTTTGGTCTGGGGGGCCCAGGGCGCCTCCCTCACTGGTAGCACCGATGGTTTCCCATTTTGGGAAAAACGACCCGTCCAACGACGAGCGAGGAAGAAAGACAGAGCCGCAGAAGTATGAGGGGGATTCCCCGGCCTCGGGCAGGACACAAAAAATCGCGCGGTGTCCCGGTCTAGCATTCGGCTAAAGGGGCTATTGAGTTTGATAAAAATAAGCCGGTGCCTAGTATGAACTATCAGGGGTCTGGCGCCTAATTGATTTTGAATGATATAATAAGCCCGTCTAGTATGAATCTAAAGGGGCTGGCGCCTAATTGATTTTGAAGAGTAAAATAAGCCGGCTAGTGTGAATCTAAAGGGGCCGAAGTTTTGAACCGGAAAGCCGGATTTGTATGATTTGTCTGATCCTTAGGGACATAAAAAATTTTCGATAGTCTTAAGCCATTTTAAAAATTTTTAAGTTAAAATTTTGCTTGCCGGTGGATCAAGGTATTTCACACCAAAGTTCAAATACGGTATTTTTTCGGTCTTTTACATGGGATGGTATTCACGTGAAGGCGCCACTCCTCCTTTCCTTGACACATTTTTGTTCGCGGCGGTGATGGGGAAATTTTCTCACGTTTCCGACCGGAGATTAACAGATAACCGCCGGCTGATGATGAACAGCTTTTACTCTTTCACTTTGTTTCACTTGCATCTTTCAGTCATTTCAGTTGTGAATTATTTTAATGGAGAGTACCAATATAATTTTTTTCCTTCTTAGCGAATCAAATTTCTGACAAATCAACGACTTTGCATGGCTTCGTCAGGTGGCTCAGCCAATGAGTCCACCCTTGGTACCTCCCAGACTTTAGGGTCGGAAATAAAGAAAGTCATTGATAAAGACTATGGTATGGCCTTTTTGATGCCGATAGAAAATGTTGGGAAAGTGAGAATTCG
Source organism: Heterodera filipjevi (assembly GCA_039877585.1). Taxonomy (NCBI): domain Eukaryota; kingdom Metazoa; phylum Nematoda; class Chromadorea; order Rhabditida; family Heteroderidae; genus Heterodera; species Heterodera filipjevi. The sequence goes on along the minus strand of JBDPZO010000295.1, from coordinate 12,101 downwards.
GTAAATTGGACGATGAACAGACTCAAAAGAATTTGGAAATTCGAAGGTGGAGCTATGCCCAGACTCTCAAATTTAAATGCCATTTCTCCACATCATGCTGTTGTTCAGACAATGATTAATTCAATCACGTTCGCTGTTTGATGGATACGGAGCCAGTCTGACGGTGGCACCACGCTCATTTGCTGAGAACTAAATTGCGGCACGTATCCCTCGGACATGGAAGCATGATTGCTTCAGACATGTGATCCGTTTAAAGAATATGCCAAAGTAACTTTGATAATTGCCGGTCATAAGGTAAGGCCAATCATTATTTATTTTGTCGATGATTTTGAGTTTACTGTTGCTCGGACTACAGTGTCATAATTGGATGGGATGTTTTTTGAAAATTGCCTCCCATAAAATTTTGATCACCAAAACGGAAAATTTTTTGTAGGGACAATGAAACCAAATTATGTCCCGATCTATCCTTTTGCTTGATGAATCTGAGAATTTCAGCGGAGAAAGATGTACTTATACCCGCTGACATCACAATAATTATTTCTGCGATGGTTGAATCCTCTCCAAGCCACAAAATTCGATTTGCATTGACCGATCTGACATTAGTCTTTTGAAAAAGGGTTTGTCGTATATTGCAGTGTCTCTCGCCTCCGGGCCAATGCAATTAAAGTGGCGTTGGTCAACCCGACTATGGAACCAAAATGGCTTTGGAAAGGGACTCATTTGGCATATGCCATGAAGTTGCTTGTGACCACATGGGCTGCTGAAAGAAGACAAGCAAAAGGCTATTCTGATTTTGAAGCCTAAACGAAAAGCGAAAATTGAGGCGGATCCGTCGTTTGTTTTTGATTTTTCAAAAGCACAGTTAGTGGAACTGAATTGGAGGATCTCCAAAAATTGAGATTTTCAGATGTTTTCAGCAAATTTCGGTATGCCTTGGCCTTTTCACTGCGGCGGAGCATCATATCCTACGACAACGGAGGAACCCATTTCGTCAGCACCAAGGCGGATGCCGTACAAGTACAAAAGGAGTTGAAGAAACACATTGAACAGCTATCAAATGATTTCAATGCCGTTTGGTCTCAAAAATGCAACTGCTTGCATTTCCAGGGCCATGGCTGTTGTTCTCTCGGGATTGGAGGATGTTGCATTGGCATATGTGGACATGTTCCATTTTTCACTAAAGATGCCGACTTCCCTAAGCATTTGATGGCAGTCAGGAAAGTTTTGGAGCGCTTCAGAATGTACAATCTGAAGCTTAGCCCCGAAAAGTGCTTTTTTTGCATCAAATGAGATGAATTTTCTTGTGTTTCGTACTGACTTCTGATGGATCAGACCAAGTCTCAGTCGAATTGAAATCTCAAAGAAATGCCGTTTCCCAAAAATGTGAAGGAAGTCAAAAGATTTGGGACAGACAGTTTTTTACCGAAGGCACATCGAAAACTTTGCTATGGTCGTCGAACCACTCCTTCTATTACAAGGCAGGAAACAAATTCGAATGGAATCGACACAAGAATAAGCCTTTTGCAAAATAAAGACTGCTCTCTCAAGCCCCAAATCTGATTTTTCTTTCGGACTATGCCAAGCCTTTTCACCTTTTTAACCGATGCGTCTTCAACAGGGCAAGGTGGAGTTTTGTGCAAAGAATGAAGTAATGACATTTTCGGCCATTTCATATTGCAGTCGTACTCTTTCGACTGCAGAAAGAAAATGGCCGGCCGTTCAAAACTCGAGGGTGGTGATGGACCCATTTTTGCATACTCTCACTCTCCGACAAGGTGAAGGTAATACTTATAGGTAATATGGTTGAGAACAAGCGCGGACCCCGAAGCTGCGCTTTACATTGCTTTCCGTGAAATATGGTGAATTTCCAGCTGACTTATACCAAAAGGAAAAGGAGTTGTTTGCTGCGGAGCTGCCATTACAAAATGACAATCGGGCATTCTTATTTTGAGGAAAGGGGTCCAAACAGCCAGGATTTATGTGCAAGTCCTTAAGGGCACTCATTTTTGAATCATTTCACTAATCTCTCCTCGGGGTGGTCATTTAAATTACAGGAAACCATTGCAAAATGTCGGAAGTATTTTTGAAATGTCCTCTCGGATGTTCTTACTTGGGTGAAAATTTTGTGTGACATGCCAACTTAGACTAACCCGACCCCTGCTTACAGGGGGAGATGAGATGGTGCCAGCCACACTTTGTTTGCTAAAGTTGGGTGGATTTGGCGGGTCCCTTCCCATGACCCCAAAAAGGAATAAACACACATTTTGATATTTGTTTGTTGGTTCACCAATGCGTTATTTCTGTTGCTTTATTACCCGACACGAAGCCCAAACTGACCCGCTTCCCCACAGCCTTTTTAACGACTGTTATTTGAAATACGGTGATGTGTTGAATATTTTTGGACATGCGACGCTTTCCACTTCTGAATTCTTCAGGAATTCTGTTCGATGTTGTACATCGACAAAAAGTACGATTGGCCCCCATTGGAGCCAAGGAAATGCTCTCCACTGAACGCCACTTTCGCACCTTCCATAACTCCTTTTCCAAGTACATTTCGAAGAACCAACCGGAATTCGAGACCCTATGCCATTTCGGACAGAAATGAATTCAACAGAAATTGGTCGTTGCCATAAGACATGCTTGGTCACGCTGCGTCGGATGAATACGGGCCAATCGCATAGCACAAAATGAAGAACAATAGACAAGAAAGCGAGACCGCAACAGATAATGGTCGGTGATCGGGTACTGATTAGGAATTATGCTGGCGGGTAGGTCTTCCCAAAAATTCCAATTGCCATGGCAGGCATTTTTTAGAGTGGTAAAATTAGAAGGGATTCATGCGACTGTGGTAAGTTGCACGTCCCCAAATTCTAATTCCTAGAAGCTCACTTACATCAGATCAAAAATGCTTTGAAATGCTTAGGTCCCCATGTACGGTACCCACTGTCATTGCCAGCGGACTGAGGAAGCACTATTTGGCCCGACAGGAACTGATCAAAGTTGGCGACCAAATGGATGAATAAGCCCAGGAGACGGGGTGTCCACACCCTCAAAATGAAGAGGGTCCACTGAGGTACCCAGCCTTAGGGCAGAACAAATATTAATTCAGAAATAGAAAATCCGAAAATGTGCAGTGTAATAACTAAACTGGCACCCCGTACATAATATTTGAGGAATCGCACCCGTACTTGGAAAATTCTTGTACACTTATGAACTAATAACAAATTTGATATGGATTTATTCTCCTTTACTTCGTTTTTTTTTCAACTCAAGCAAAATCAATTTTGTCCAAATCGATCCACTTCGTCGGTCTTTTCCTTCCCTTCTCCCTTTTGACCACATGCACTTCTGCCTTTTGCTTGGCTGTTGCCTCCCTCCGTGCCGCGTTCAATCAGCGCATTTTTTCGTGTGGCCCCCCGCTTATTGTGTTTCTGTGTTGCCGGATCCACGTACTTTGCGGCGCGACTTCCCCCGCAGCCCGCTCACGAGCAACCAAATCCTAAAACAAATAGGGTTTTTCCTCTTCATTTTTGCAAAATTTTTTTACTTGGTCAGACGCAAATAGTCCTTTTCTTGTGCGCGTGAACCGTTAATGCCTCCCTTGCTTCGTATTGCACCGGGTCCATTTGCCAACCCCCTCTAAATTTTGTTCGATTGTGATCACTGAACTTTTTGTGTTTCGAACCCCCGAGTTGTGCCGCCGAACGCCGACCTTGGAACGTGCTGCCACCAGCAAACAGAAGGACCAGGTTGCTCCCGAATTGAGTCCGACCGTCAGAATTCCCCTCCGCCCGGCTTCTCAGCTGGACAGGAACGAACCAGGCCTCGCGAGAATGTGTGGGGGGTCCCGCCAGGCCGGGCCCCCGAAAAGAATACGAATGTGGCCAGGGGAAAAAAATTGTTCTACCACATTTCGCCCCATTCGCCCCCAAAAGCCGTCTTTCCTAAGTCGCCCCATTTCCCCTCCAACTCCGCGTGCGATGAAAAGCCACAACTGATTAGTAGGAATCAATCTATTATCTGATCATTTTTTTTTCTCCCCCAAAGTTTTACAGACTCTTTGGCTATGGACCAAGTAAAGTTGAGATGGAACAACTGATCCCTTTCTCGGTGACAGGTAATCCCCAGTTCCCATCGCAGCACAGATCACGGATGATGAAAGGCCCCCCCGGAGGGTTGATCCTGCAATGGCCAAATTTTTTGCTTAGTGAAGGGCCGGTCCTAACCATTTCCCATAGACTCCCGACAAGGAGACTGAGAGAGGTCCCGACATCCGGCATAGAACCCTTGCCTCGAGACCGGTGGCGCAAGTCCATCAGCGCGCCGTTGAGAAAGAACCGGGCACGCTCCCCGCCACAAATCATTGAAATATCTCAAATAAATTTTTTTTTCCTTCTTTTCTCCGGTTTTACTTATTTTCCTCGAAATACTTTTCAAATTTTCCTCCTCAAGCGGCTGCCGAAGACAGTTCAGACGGCGTCCTCACCGCTACTGAGGCGCAATGCCCGAGCTCCGAACATTTGATTCGCAGTCCTCCGGCGTCCAATTCCGTCTCCCTCCATTTTGCCTCATCAGCTACCATTCAGTTAGATTTTGAAAGAATTAAGTTCAAAAAATGTAATTTTTTTTGGGGAGGTGTAAAGTTTTTAAAAAATAGTTAAAAGTTGTTGAGAGAAGTGCCCCAATATATTCCACGAACTAATTGTGAAATAAGTCAAAAATGCAAATTAAGGGAAATATGCATGTCAATGGGACACACCCCACAAACTGAAGAATGGTGCCAGAACTCACGGCCATCGGAGGCGGGAGTTTAGAGTACGTAATGTCCAAACAGTTACCCCTTCTCCTAGAAACAACTATAACTACATAGATAGTTAATTTCATCAGATATGCATATAGCTAACAAACTAATAGACCAAAAAGAATGGGAATAACATATGCACGCACAATCCACAATTTAGAAGCCCAGCCTCAGGGCTGGTATAATGTACACTCGAGGAAGAGGTAGTAGCCCTTAACACTTATCCGGAATTAATTTATTAAAATGTTTGTTTTCCCTATTCCCGGAAAACTCCCTATATCGAAGAAGTAATAAAAGGTCATTTTTTTTAATAAAAAGAAAAAAAGCAAATGATTTTAAAAAATAGCCATGTTAATTCGTTTTGGTTTTTTGGCTTCTCCTCTCCGGCCTTGTTCGCCATCACCTCTGACTAACGCGCAGGAATGCGCTGAGCGGAACAAAACGCTTAATTCCGGGATTCCGCTGTCGGGCACATTCCTCCACGCATGTGAATAATATGTTATACTGAACGAATGCGCCGTTGCAAATCTGTTTTTTCCGCCCAAATTGTTTTTTTTCTCTCTTCATCTTTATTACCCAGAGTTTTTTTCCTTATCCGACCAATCTCTGCCTTTCATTTTTTTTTTTGAAAGCCTGAGTTACCCTGAGCATATTTTCAAATACAAACCTACTTCCCAACGGGAAGAGCACCCTCTGCGCCAAGACAGTCATGTCAGTAGCCGTCCTGCTATGTTTGCTGTTTTTTTTAAAAACAAATTTTCTACTTTTTTTTGCGGGGGGGGGGTTTAAAAAAAAAAATTAATTTAAACCAAAAGGTCAACCTAAACCCAGCCATTGATCCTGCTGCTGTATGCCGGTTGACGTATTTATCCAACCGAGGCTACCGACAAGGCTGCAGCGAAACAGTATCTAAAAAAAAAGTAGATAGTTATTAATGATAATGAAGATGTTTTAATTTTTGAGAGTTCTGTCCATCATTCCTCAGCCTTTGGGCGTGGAACATAAAATCTGTTAAGTAACCAAAAAAACATGTCAGGTTTTTAAGTGATTTAAAAAAAAATTAAATGGTTCCGTAGCGTGGTGATTCTTCAGAATTGCCGGTTCTTCGCAAAGCGCGAAATGCGGCTGGGATGTTTATTTCACTAATCTAAAGTTCGAAAATGCTTAATAGTATGAAGTACGTGAGCTCGGTACGAGAATTTCGTTATTATAGTTTTTTTTCTTTCTGGAAAATCATAAATTTTTAAACACCCCAATGGATACTTGACAGCAAAAATGTTCTGCTCTCCATTTTGGTGAAATCCTATTAGTGGCATTTGGGAACAAGGTAATACATTGGAAACTGATTATAGACTAGATGCCAATATTGGTATGATGTGTATACCTGTACACAAATGCCGATCTTCTCTGCGTGCATGCGTCCGCGTGCGACTGTGAAGCCCAGCACTTCCGTTTGTCGTCCCACTCGCTCCCCCCACCCCCATTGCATGAGTTATCACGGGGGTACCAATTCGGCATTGTGCCCTTGACAAGAGCGTGCCCGGTTTAGGCTCAGGCCATGGTAGAAGCTTGCAACAAAAGTCTAATAGTATTAATTGTCCTTTTATTTCCTTAGCTCCGAATATTGAAGCGGTATACTCTCTGAGTCTTTCTACTTTACCTTCCCGGTCAATCTTATATGCTTGAAAGACATTTCGCTTCGTCCCGGGCCCCGAAAATACGCATTTATCATTTTCCAAAACCCTTGTTTGACATGTAATCACCTGCGGGCACACAGCCATTAAGTGGAATGGGTGCCATGTCTTTCTTTTGCCAGTGGTGTGGTGGCGTGGCTCATTATTAAAGAAAAGAGACTGTTACGACTTATTTTTTATAACCAAAAAACCGAATTTATATTTTGGGCCTCGCGAACAGTAGTAGTTGAACCTTTTTTACATTTCTTTTTTAACAGTAATTTTCTATTTTTATTAACTTTACAAAATTCATACGGCCAAAGTTGACAATTAAAACATGCAAAATTCAAAAACCCTTCTAAAATTGAAGTTACTAATCAAGTTTAAGTACGTCTACATCTAACAATCTTACCTTATTTGGAAATTTCGTTTAAAATTTAAAAATGTTTAATTAATTATACCATTTTTAAATAATTTCGATTTTTTTTTTGTGTGTAAAAAAAAGTCATTCCATTCACCCATAACCCCTTGTGCATTTGTTTTTTGGATGAATTCTTTAAATCTGCTTCGTTGTTGTTCCCTCGTTTTTGCCTGTTCCTTTTTGGTTCGCAATATATTTGTCTTCCAATTTTGTTTTTTTCTCAAAGCGCATCATTTTTTTTTTCCCTCTCCTTCCCTTTCTTTTAGGCAATGCACCTTTTCCGCCGCTATAAAAAGGAGACACTTCTCCACTATTCTTCCCCGTCAAAATATTTTCCATTACTCCTATATTTCTCTCAAATGTTAACATCCCATGGCCTCAGGGCCGGAACAAGATATTTAGGACACATTTATTGCGTTGGCCATATTACTTATGTTTTGTTTAGGTGCCATTTGGTTTTTCCTCTTTCAAGAAACAGTAGTTCGGGATTTGCCGATAATGAAAATAATTTGTCCACATTTTTTGCTGACTCTTGCCAGGTATCGAACTGTTTAATCGACGATCTGGCAGCTCTAACCAAAACATTTTTAAGTCTGAGTGCTCTAGTTTTCTTCCCTTTTTTAAGTTTATGTTGATAATTTTGTGCTTTTTTATTGACTTTTATTTCTGTTGTTTGTCCTCATAGCTACAGCTCCCTCCAGTTTTTGTGATTGCGCCCAAGAAACAGCGGCTTCCATTGCCATATGAGGCAGACGCTAAACCATTTTTCTCCTTTTCTCCCGTCATCCTTTCATCCTTACTATTTCCCTGACATTGATCGTTCTATGGAGGGACTCGCATGGATGAAGATGTCAACCTATTGGTTTCCCCTGTTCCACGCCATTTGTAACATTTTCAAATGTCTCTCCCCTTTACAATTTGTGCGATGCTCTGTTCCGGTTCCGCGCCTCGATAGCCAGCCTTTTAAAATGGCCGAATCTCTCTCTCGAAACGACGATAGTGCAATAAACAAACCGCAAATTTTCCGAGAATTTACATTAGATTAATTATTTATTTATTATAAATTTTTTTTTTTTTTTTATTTTTGAACCTTTGGGTTAATTTCTTTTCATTTATATTTTTATTTGTAATTTGCAACCAATTCCTATTTTTTATATTGTCAGTTTTTTTTTTTTTTGTATATACTTTTAAGATAGTTTATTAATTTTTTAATCTCGCGTTGGCATTTCGAGAAATCTATATCACGTTTTTCCTCTCTATTGGAATTTTTAATTATCTATTATATTTTTTTTTTTTGCGTTATAATAAAAATTACATTAGTTTTAATACGCAATCTTTTTAACTGTGTTATTCTATATTCTAAGCTCTCCAATTGGGTACTATTTGGTCTTTTGTATATTTCATTTAGAAACATAAATTATTTCCTTTTAGCCCTACTTCTTTGTCACCGTTAAAAAAAGAACAAATCCTGTATTCGCTCTTTTTTAAAGCAATAAATTGCAATTTTAAAATTGTGCACTTTCGGAAGATAAAACAGTCGTTCGAATGATTAGTCTTTGTTTTTAGCTATACAAAATAAAAAAATTTGTAATTTTATTTATTTACAAGAACTCCATTTTTTCCTTTTCATGATAATTAAGTTTTTTTTTAAATTAAAATAAAAAAAAATTTTAGAAATGTTATGATTTTTAATGTGTTTTATTTTTTATTAAAACATTATTTTTACCCGAATTTTCATTATAAGAATAAAATGGATGCTTTTTTGAATTTTAGTTTATGTGTTAAATTTTTTTTTTATCCTCTTCATTAGGCACCCCTTTTTAAAAGTCGTTGTTCAAAAATAAAAATGATGCTACTAAGAGTGGTTCAGTTTGTCGGCCAAGTTTTGCAAAATAATTTAATAAGTTTTCCACTATGCCCACCTTCTCAAAAGATTAAAGTTTTGAAAGGCCGTTTTTTCAAAAATTAATTATTGTTGATTTCTTTCACGGGGGATTACGACAACAATTAATAAATAGAATTAGTTACTAAATCTTCGATTAACGGTATAGTTGAACTGTTAATTATTTTAATATTATTATTGTGTAAGTCCATTACTGATTCGTGCCCCAGTTTCCTTTTATTTTTATGTTTCAATAATTTTCATTTATGTTTTCTTAGTAATTTTCTTTGCTTTCATTATGTGTTAGAATGTCATTGCTTTTAGGACTCTTAATTGTATAGCTTCTTAGATAATATTAAAAAAATCACGAAATTCAATAAGTTGGAGTTTAGGGCCAAATAACGATTTCACAGGGCATTTAATCTTTTTTTTTTCATCGGCATCGGCTGGTTAATTAGTATCATTCGGGCTTTGTTGGGGGCAGCTAAAATTGTTTCATTTCGTAGTGAGAGTACTGGGCATTGATAATATGATTTAATACTTTTAATAATTTTTGAGGTTTTTTTGTTTTAAGAGGCAATCTGCTGATGAAGTTGGTATTGCTTAATATTTGCTAAGTTGGTCTTTTCTAATTTTTTTAATTACAAATTCCATGTATTTCTTTTTTTTTTTTTTAACTAATCTTATATTAAAAATACTATTTTATTCTGAAAATAAAAATAGTTATTGTCTTGATTACTCAGTTGCGAATATTTTTGTAGAGCTAAAGACTACGGGATTTTTCAACACTTTTTAATCATTTTGGCGGGTAACCAATTATTAATTTTCCATTATATATTTTAGGTCAAAAAGTGCCGAATTCGGTGCCAAAATGGGCGCGATTGGCACAGAAAAGACTACAATGTGCGAACAATGCTCAGGAAGAAATGCAGTTTCTGTTCTTTATATGCCCGTCTCTTCGCAAATTGAGCAACACATTGAAGTTGGGGAGCATCGGCGACCCCGCAAAACGACAAAGGCACCCGAACCAAAACATTCGGCAATATTTTTAATTATTTTAAAAATTGAAACGAAGACTACAGAAAAAACCATCGGAACAATCGACAAAACAATTGCCCTTTTGCCCGAGTTAAGAGTCTCAAACACCGTAATAGAATTATTTTCCACTCGTTCTTAATGTTATTTCATTTGCGACCCTCTCAAAAGTTGGGCTTCTAAGGGGCAATTTTCTGTTTCTTTTTTCAAAAAAATATTTAAAACAATTTTTCGGTTTTGCCGTTCAAGTCGCTTTTTGCGACTTTACATGTGTAAAAATTTTTTAATTTGTTTTTTCCATGAAATGTTGGTCTTTCTATTTCATATTCTAAAATCCTAATCTTTATGTATATATTTATATAAACAATATCGTTAAGCCTTTTTTATATCTACATTTTTATTAACCTAATAATTTTTTAAAATGTAATAATCAATCTTATATAAGGTAACTTTCCCATTTTCTTTGTTTCGGCCAGCATATATCTCACAAGAGTAAAATTATTTGCCAATGTAATGCATGGTTTTTTTTTAATTGACAATTTTATATTTCATTATTTTTTTCCTTGCGCCAAATTTGGATTTTTATGGTCCCATGTTTTTTGCGCTTATTCTCGATGGGTGCACTTCTAGACAAGTATCGCGATTTTTTAAACATCTAAACAATAACTCCATTAAATTTTTTGGCATTTGTCAATTAAAAATTTTAACTTACATATTTTTGGCCATTTTTGATGACGAGCAACTTTACCATTGTCAAAAATGTTTTAATCAAAACGTAGCTCATTATTCAAATAATTTACAGCACCTGATTTTGATTCATTGGGTATCCTATTTTGGTTCCTAGAGACTTTTTGGGCCTATTTCAATGATGTAGTAATGACTTGTCACTAAGTTATGTTGTATATTAGGTGCTTCATTTAAATGAAAGGAATGGTTTATTGGTAAAAATTAAATTAATTCATTTATTAGGGAATTGAACTCAAGAAAAACACTTGAAACACTAACACAACCACCCCCCGACACCATACTAGCACACAGCAAATCGGAAAACATTTTATACATAAAACGTAGCTTTTTGACGCAATATATTTTATTTTCCGAATTCCTCCGTGAAGTGCATCCTTAGTCAGGGACGCAGCGAAATTTTCCCGAAATAAGGACATGCTTCGTTAAAAATAAAAAGGGGGTCAACAAAGGAAATGTTGCTTCTGAAAATTTTTTCGTTTTGTTTCGTACAAAACGGCTATTTTTTCGTCTTCGTTGTCATTTTCATTTTTTTTTTTTTTTTTTTTTTTTTTCCTGTTTTCGTTTCGTACGTGCCTTTTCATTTCGTTTTTGTACCCGAAAATATTTTTTTTTTGATTTCGCACATTCCCTGTTGCGAACAGTAATTTTTACCTGTTACTGATTTTTAAACCCGACCGAAAAAATCGGTAATTTCGGTAAAAATGGGTAAATTTAATTTTCAAAATTATTTTCTAAGACATAAAAATATGTTTAATCACCAAAATCACTTATTAGCTGTACTTTATTAATTTGAAAAGAAGCTTACAAAAAAGGAGAAGAGGGGGGGGGGGGGGGGTGGGGGGGGGGTGAGGTGGAGTTGTTTAGCATTGGTGGAATTTTAGCCAATCCAGGTTCCGGTCAAAAATTAAAAAAGGCAAATAAAGCAAAATAAGTCCACAACTATTCAAACACAATCAGTTTAATGTTGCCTTTGGTTTAATAATTTACGCTAATGGCACATTATTATGGACAATTATCTCTCATTACTCATATTACGTTTTGGTTGACAGCGGGGAATGGTGCAACGGACACAAAACACTGACAAAGCGACAAGCTGCTCGCTGGTCCACATCCGCTGAGCAAAGGAGACTAGTGCGGCATGCCACCTGGCAATGATGCTTGGAAATGTGGCCAAAAGGGGGTGAGCACGTGAAGTGCCATGAGAAAGATCGGCGTGCCAACGGTGCCATGGGCAATGGACACAGGGACAAAACAAGAGCCCAAATATTAATTGTAACAACAAGTCAAACAATTATGCCAAGGGGCGTGTGCCGGGGGGAGGGGGATTATTAAGGAAAAAGAACACAACTGGAATTTTACGTAGAACAAAATGGAATGTTTACGTGAAGAAAGCATGGTAAATGAGGCGGAATGTTTGTGTTGTGATCTTTCCTTACAATATGAATTCATGAAAGGCAAAAGGGAAAATGGGCAACAGGCAAAATTTCTAAATTAGCACAAAAATTCTACGCGAAAGTGAATCATGGGAGAGAAAAAAGGTGA
>JBDPZO010000293.1:0-41815 GCA_039877585.1 Heterodera filipjevi | reverse complement strand
ATCACCATTTTAATGATTTAAAAAGTGCCGAGAGTCAAGAAGGTATGATTAAGCTCGCTTCCCGGGGTTAGGGTCCGGGAACTTTTAAACGAACCAAAGTCTCAAAACACCAAATGGTACAAAAGCTTACGGGAAAAAGTGCCGGAACGCTTAGGGCAAGGCCTGTTAATGTAACCCAAGATTTGCCATGGAAAAAATCGCCAGAAATTTTAAATCGGCAATTTTTTTTATAACGCTTGTTAAATACTTTCGAACTCCTTATTGTTTTTGGAATCTTTATAAGGGACAATTTCTTGGCATAAAATCCATTTTTTTGCAGTGCCACTGCCGGTGTTGCCGATGCTGCCGTTGCTGCCAACATTGGCTCAGATTGGCGCGCCATTGGAAGTGCCTGGCGGAGGCGCAACTGTTGGCACAACTTTGCCACGGGCATCAACAGCTGAATGTAAGACCTTGATCAATTGCTTAGATGCGAGATCCGTTTTCTCGATTGATTCGACACGGCAACTTAGTGCTCTAAAATTGAAATTTCTAAAAATTCCGGGAAAAAATCGCTAACCAACCGTAGCTATCCCCGGGGGGGGGGATAACTACTACTCTACCTATTCTCCCAATAGCGTCGCGAAGGGGGATCCAAACCGCCAAATTTTATTGTCGCGAGCATCTTCCAAAACATTGTCAAAACCAAGAGATAGCCGTTTTTCCAGAATTTTACCGAACATATTTTACCTTCCCATCTGTTGCACGCCGCAAGGAATTAAGGCATCAAGACTTTCAGTATCAATGTGCTTATGCCTAAGGGATGTCCAAAAAAAGTTATATCCAAACCGTCGAATTTTATTGTCGCGAGCATCTTCCAAAACATTGTCAAAACCAAGAGATAGCCGTTTTTCCAGAATTTTATTACCGAACATATTTTACCTTCCCATCTGTTGCACGCCGCAAGGAATTATGGCATTCAGACTTTCAGTATCAATGTGCTTATGACTAGGGGATGTCCAAAAAAAGTTATATCCAAACCGCCGAATTTTATGTCGCGAGCATCTTCCAAAACATTGTCAAAACCAAGAGATAGCCGTTTTTCCAGAATTTTACCGAACATATTTTACCTTCCCATCTGTTGCACGCCGCAAGGAATTAAGGCATCAAGACTTTCAGTATCAATGTGCTTATGCCTAGGGGATGTCCAAAAAAGTTATATCCAAACCGTCGAATTTTATTGTCGCGAGCATCTTCCAAAACATCGTCAAAACCAAGAGATAGCCGTTTTCCAGAATTTTACCGAACATATTTTACCTTCCCATCTGTTGCACGCCGCAAGGAATTAAGGCATCAAGACTTTCAGTATCAATGTGCTTATGCCTAAGGGATGTCCAAAAAAAGTTATATCCAAACCGTCGAATTTTATTGTCGCCAGCATCTTCCAAAACATTGTCAAAACCAAGAGATAGCCGTTTTTCCAGAATTTTACCGAACATATTTTACCTTCCCATCTGTTGCACGCCGCAAGGAATTAAGGCATCAAGACTTTCAGTATCAATGTGCTTATGCCTAAGGGATGTCCAAAAAAAGTTATATCCAAACCGTCGAATTTTATTGTCGCGAGCATCTTCCAAAACATTGTCAAAACCAAGAGATAGCCGTTTTCCAGAATTTTACCGAACATATTTTACCTTCCCATCTGTTGCACGCCGCAAGGAATTAAGGCATCAAGACTTTCAGTATCAATGTGCTTATGCCTAGGGGATGTCCAAAAAAGTTATATCCAAACCGTCGAATTTTATTGTCGCGAGCATCTTCCAAAACATTGTCAAAACCAAGAGATAGCCGTTTTCCAGAATTTTACCGAACATATTTTACCTTCCCATCTGTTGCACGCCGCAAGGAATTAAGGCATCAAGACTTTCAGTATCAATGTGCTTATGCCTAAGGGATGTCCAAAAAAAGTTATATCCAAACCGTCGAATTTTATTGTCGCCAGCATCTTCCAAAACATTGTCAAAACCAAGAGATAGTCATGTTGTCCAAAAAAAGAAAATATATTTCGTTTATTTAGAGAGATATCTTTAAATGAAATAAAAGTTGTGATTTTGGGTCAAGATCCATATCATATAAAAGGAGTTGCAGATGGATTTGCGTTCAGTAGCGCAAAAAAAAATTACATACCATATAGTTTAAAAAATATTTTTTTAGAACTTAAAAATGATATAGGGTGTTTAAGAGATTTTGGGGATTTAATATCTTGAGTGAAACAGGGCGTTTTTTTATTAAATACTTCATTGACGGTTATAGAAAAAAAACCAATGTCTCATTTTTTGTTATGAGAGAGTTTTTGTAATAATTTGATTTCATTTTTATTTAATGAATTAAATGATTTAGTATGAGTGTTTTGGGGGAACGAGGCTAGGAAATATATATATAAAAAACTTAATTTTGATGTTAATAAAATTATAGTTAGTTCTCATCCTTCACCGTTTAGTGCTAATAAAGGTTTTTTTTGCAGTAAACCATTTTCAAAAATAAACAAAATTCTAAAATTGTTAAGAAAAAAAGAAATTAACTGGTGCTTGTAAAAAAATATTTATAATTTTTTTTATAATTGATAAATACATGAATTTTGATGCAAATGTTATAGAAAAAAAGTGACAGGATTTTTGATTTAAGGAAAATATATTCAATGTAGATCTTTTTAATGAATCGAAGCCAAAAAAATATATACTTTCTATGTTTCCGTATCCATCTGGAGATGGATTACATATAGGGCATGTTAGAAATTATACTATATCTGATGCAGTATCTCGTTTTTATACTTTAAGTGGTTTTAATGTGTTGTTTCCTATTGGTTGGGATAGTTTTGGGTTGCCAGCGGAGCAGTATGCGATAAAAACAAATAATCATCCAAATGTCTTTACGCAAAAAAATATAAATAAATTTAAAGAACAATTAATAAGATTAGGGTTTTCTTATGATTGGTCTAAAGAAATAGATACTTCTGATTCCAAATATTATAAATGAACGCAGTGGATTTTCACTAAGTTGTATAATAATGGATTGGCTGAATATAAGGAATATCCTGTCTTTTGATGTCCTGAACTGTCCACTGTTTTAGCTAATGAGGAAATTAAACTTATTAATGGGAATAAAGTATCAGAGAGAGGAGGATACTCTGTGGAAAAAAAAAACATAAAACAATGAATTTTAAAAATTACGAATTATGCTGATAAACTTTTATTTGGTTTGGATAAATTGGATTGGCCAAATAATATAAAAACTCTTCAAAAAAATTGAATAGGTCAGTCTAAAGGTTTTATTATTAATTTTGTGTTGGAACTGGATGCCGATTTAGAGTTACCAGTATTTACTACTAGGCCGGATACTATATTAGGAGCTACTTCCGTAGTCATTTCCTTAGAACACAAATTATTAGATAAAATTATTGATAAAAAAATAATTACAAAAGAAAAGTTGGATAAACTTTTTTCTTTTCGTAGTTATTGAAAAAAATATAAAGAAAATAATAAAAATAAAATAGAACCAGATGGTATTTTTTTAAATGTTTTTTTGATAAATCCGATTAATAACAAAAAAATTCCATTATTTTTATCAAATTTTGTTGTTGAGGATTATGCTACGGATTCTGTTATGCTATGTCCGTTTTTTAATGATGAAAATAGTTGAAATATTAAATTTAAAGAAAGTGATATTTTTTTTTCTGATAGAGAAAAAGAACAAAATAAAAAGATTGATTTTTTTTTTTCGCAAAAAATGTTATTAAAAATAAATAATCCTGTTTTTAAAATTGAAAAAGAAAATGATGATTTTTTTTTAAAATATAATAATTTTGAAATTTTGTCATCAGATATTTATAATTGTAATACTAAAGAAAAAGTTACTGAATTTTTATTAAATAAGTTTAAAAAAAATCAAAAAATAATTAAAGAAATTAATTTTTATAAATTGAGAGATTGGGTTTTTTCTAGACAAAGGTACTGAGGTGAACCTATACCAGTGCTTCATAGCATTAATGATAATAATGAAAAAAAAATATTAAATAATAACGAACTTCCATTATTGTTACCAGATTTGAAAAATTTTAAACCAGATAAAGATTTTTTTTCACCTCTAGAAAAGTTGTGTGAATGAATAAGAGTTTTTATCGATAATAAAGAATGAAAAAGGGACACTAATGTAATGCCTCAGTGAGCTGGCTCTTCGTGGTATTATATAGCTTTTTTGTTAAAACATGAAGAGTCTTATTTAGATTTAGATTCCAATAAAGCTTACGAAATTATTAAAAAATGGTTGCCCGTTGATATATATATCGGCGGAGCTGAACACGCAACTTTACATCTTTTATATGCTAGATTTTGAAATAAATTTTTAAAAGAACAGAACATACTTTTTGATGAAGAACCTTTTTCAAAACTTGTTTGCCAGGGAGTAGTGTTGGGAACGGATGGAGAAAAAATGTCTAAATCAAGGGGTAATATTATTAATCCAGATATATTTATAGAAAAATATGGTTCTGATTCATTAAGATTGTATGTTTTGTTTTTAGGACCGATAGATAAAGTGTGTATTTTTAATCCAAATGGAGTAAAAGCTATGAATAAATGATTAAAAAGAGTTTTTAATTTATTTTTAAAAAAAGGAGTGTTTGTAAGTGATGATGATTATATACAAAATAATAAGTTGGATACCATTTACTATAATATGATAAATGATTGTGAAAATTATTATTTTCAGTTTAAATTCAATTTGGTAATTTCTTCATTAATGATTTTTGTTAATGAGTGTTATTTTTTTAATTGTATTCCTATTTCTTATATGTTAACTTTTTGTCAATTTTTAAATCCGTTATCTCCACATATATCAGAAGAGTTGTGGGGTTTTTTTAAAAAGAACAGTATAAGCAAATCAACATTCGGATATAAAAAAAAAGTTATTTTAAATGATTATAAACAAAAAACTATTGTTTTTCAAATAAATGGAAAAAAAAAATTAGTTATTAATAATGACGTTTTTTTTAAATCAGAGCTGGAAATAAAAAAATTTATTGAAAAAAACGCTAACATAAAAAAAATATTTTTAAATAAAAACATTTTAAGGATAATTAACATAGGGAAAATAGTTAATTTTGTGATTAGTTAATTTTTTAAAAGAAGAAAAAATACTTAAAATTTCTAATAATTATTTAATGATGGTTGATGTTAAAAGAGAAGAAAAATTAAAAAGTTTTTTATCTTTTTTTTTTTTATGATTCTTGGATCAAAACTCAGAAGATAGACAGTTTATTACATCTTTTGATAAAAAATTTTTATCTTTTATAGAGTTTTTGTGTAGTTCAAAGTATTCATATGATATTATAAGGATTTTTAAAGAACAGGCAATTGATCGAGTTTCGAATAAAGGTAAGAAAATATTAGATCTAGAAAATAAAGTAAAAACTTTCATTTATAAAGAAACGGGAGAAATAAATCTGGATATTATTTTTAGTTTTTGTTGAGATGTTAATGTTCAATTTTTTTTTTATATTTTTGATATTTTTTTAGAAGAAAAAATATTAAGTTTAAAAGATTTTTTAATTTCTAGAACAAGAAGTCAAGATGACAATACTATATTTTTTAATAATATAATATTAAAGATAAAACCAATACAGGAAAGGTATATTAATTCGAAAATTAGGAATATTTTAAAATGATATGATATATTATCAATAGAGGAATTAAAAACAAAAATAATAGATATTAACTTAAATTCTGAACATTTATTTAGAAAATCTATAGGTTCTTATAGCGTGGATAGTGGTTTTTTATCTGTTAGTTCAATTAGTTTAAGCTCAAGAAGTTTTGTTGAAAATAGTTTTTCGGAAAGTATAAATGGTGTTTCTTTTTCACAAAGTAATGAAAATAATGTTTTTTTTGAAACTGAAAATAATTCAATACATTTTTTTAATGAGATAAAAAATGTTAGAGATGTTTTGTGTTCAAATGATATTTTGTTTTTAAGAATGGGCGACAAACTTAAAATTGAGAAAAAATTTTTTCATTTAGAAACTAATTTTTGTTATTTGTTTTGAGAGTTTAGGAATAATTTGTCTGATTTAAAGAAAAAAGAAATTATTTTCAATTCGGAAGAGGATATATTAAAAAGATTTGAATATATAAAAAAAAAATTTGAGAAAGAATCTAATGTTTGCCATAAAGAAATAAATTTTGTTGATATAAATTTTTTAAAAAAAAAATGTAATTTAATATTTTCTAATAATCATTTTTTAGAATTAAAAATAGAAAAAATAAATAATGATTTTAATTTTTTTTTTAAAGAATTAGAAAAAAAATGTGTTAATGATTTTTATGTTTTTTTTGAAAATGAAAGACATAAAATAACGGAGATTATTAAAAAAATAAATTATTATAAGGATCTTTTTTTAAAAAAAAAGAAACTTTTTTTAAAGTTTTACAATAAGTATAATATAAAAAATAAAAAGAAAATTAAGTTACATCATAATGATTATAAGGATGTATTATTAGCAAGTGAAATTGATATAATACTTATTAACTTAAAAGAAAGCATTTGTGAAGCTAATGAATTTTTTTTTAAGTTTGATTCTTCTAGTTTTTGAAAAGTAATATTTCAAAATTTAACAAAATTCAGTATTAAATTGTATTTTTATTGTTATGCTGATCTATCATTATATAATTTAAATACTAATGAAAAAGAGATAGTTAGACATTTTATAGAAGAAAAAATAAAAATTAGCGATAGTCCATTTTCTTTAATTCAAAAAAAAATAAATTTTTTAATTAAATATTATTCTCAATATTTTTATATTTTTGAGAAAAAAATAGAATTTTTTTTTTCTGTTTTACTAAATAATTTTGATTTATATCAAATTAATGATTTTAAAAAACACATAAATAACGATAATTTTTATAAATTAAGTAATCAAGAGAAGGAAGAAGAAAAAGAATTTATTTTTTTAGAAACGTTAAATATAAAAAATGATTACCTAGTTTTTAATTTAAATTTTTTCTCTTTAATTTTTAAAAAAGAATTTATTATTCTAAATGAAAAAGATGTTATTAAAAAGAACGAAATATTGAATAAAGAAAAACATAAAATAAAAAAAAAAAAGATAAAAAAAAGCAAAAGAAAAATTTTTTTGAATACAAACATTTCATATTCTGAAGATAATGATAGCATTAATATTGAAAATAATAATCTAAACGAAAATTTAAAAAATGATCTAATTATTAATATTTTTTTACTATTTTGTTTTTTATTTATTATAATTATTTTTATTATTACTTTTATTTTATTCAAAATAAGAAAAAAAAAATAATTTTTTTATTCATAATAAAATTTATAATGTTTCTTTTAAAAACACTAATAATATGTTACACTCTTTAAGGTATAATGAAATAAAAAAGAAATTACCAAATGATAAAGTTTTTCCAAAGGATGCATTGAATTTTATTTTAGAAAATAGTAAAGAAAAAATAAAAAAAATTAAAGTTAGTTTTTTTTTAAAATTAGAAAAAAAAAATAAAATTATTCAAGGCGAAAAAAAAATAGAATTAAAGAACAAATTTGATGAACCTAAAAAAAAAGTCTTAGTGATTAAAGGGCATTTTGATGAAGAATTAATAAAAGAGGTATATAATCTTAGCAATGTTCAGATTGTTGATAATTTGGAGTTAAAAACTTTATTAATAAATGAAAATAATAAGTTAAAAAAAAAATATGTAAAAAAAATATTTAGGATAATTTGCCACCCATTGGAAGAATTAAATATAAAATTTTTAGAAAAAAAAATATTAACTAAATCAATTTATCCTAATAAAAAAAATGGAACTTTAACAGAAAATTTATTAGAATCGGTAAATAAGTTTAAACAAGAAAACGAATCTAATATTATTAAATCTGATAAAAATAATAATATTTCTAGCGTGATGGGCACTTTTGAAATGGGTGTAGATAAATTAATTGAGAATTATAACGATTTATATGTCTCAGTTTTATCCTTAAAACCGTCTAATTGAAGGGGAGAGTATATAAATAAAGTTGTATTTTCTTCTACTATGGGCCCAGGAATAATTGTTTGTTAATGGTTTTTATATAATTTAAAAAAAGTAAAATTAAATTAAAACTATATTTTATAATTAATTTTAAAAAAATGTATCAGTTATTAAATATAGGTAAATTTTTTATTGATAATTTTGTTTTTTAAGAAAAATATTATGATGAGTGAAGAAGAAATAAAAAAAATACAATTACGTGCAAATTCATACGAGAATTTATCAAATTTTTTAGGAATTGATAAAACAGAATTAATAGAACTAAGTTTTTCTAATTTAAGGTTATTAATTATAAGTAAAATATTATTTTATTCATCACGAAATGAGCCGTGCTACTTATTAGAAATATTGGAATATGATTTTAATATAACTGGTTCAATAATTAATCTATATGATTTGCTTACTTTTTTGGGGCCCCAGCATGAAATAAATAATGTTAGGAAAAGATATGATTTTTTTAATAGTCTTTTTTTTATCAACGTCGATGTTAATAACAATAATCCAATCGGAGTTTTCTTAAATCAAGAAACAAATGAGGATTATTCTTGTCCTTTAAAAAAATGTAATTTGTTGCAAGAAAAAGTAA
Organism: Heterodera filipjevi; assembly: GCA_039877585.1. NCBI lineage: Eukaryota > Metazoa > Nematoda > Chromadorea > Rhabditida > Heteroderidae > Heterodera > Heterodera filipjevi. The sequence continues at coordinate 33,148 of JBDPZO010000293.1, read as the reverse complement.
AATTACTTTCGTCAAGATTAGAAACAATAACATCTCGAGCTGATGTACATTTGTTAGAAACAATAGAGTTGGAAGAAGAAATTTATGATTCAAAAAAAAAAATAAATGATTTTCAAGAAAAAAATATATTAGCGCTTAAAGAAAAAAATTTTATAAGTAAACAATGCGAGGATATAGTTGTTAAAGCACAAAAAGAAGTTCAAGAAACAAAAGAAGAATGCTCAAAAACTATAACAAAAAATGAACATAATAGCGCCAAGAAAGAATTAAAAGTTTGTAAAAGTTTGAGAAAACTAGAAGAAGAAAATTTAAATTATGTTGATATATTAGAAAAAAAAGAAAATGAAATAGAAAAGCTTAAAAAGGAAAATCAAGAGTTAAAAGATAATCAACTTAAATTGCATGCAGAATTGAATAACGTTACATTAAAAAATAGCAAATTAATTTCAAAAAATGCTGAAAATAAAATATTTAAAAATAGTTATTTAAAAATAATAAATGAAAAAAAAGAACAAGACAGTGTTGTTTATCCAAGTGATATAATTTGTAAAATAAGTCAATTATCCAGAGATGGTAGTCTTTTAAATCCTGAGATTTATCTTTATTTTTTAAATCAAATAGTAGAGATAGTTGTTTTAAATACGGATCATAAACAAAGGTTATTAAGTGTTATTAAAAATATAGATGACGAAAGATTAAATATTTTAAGAGGAAGTCGTACAAATTTTTTTTCTAGTAGCGTTTCATCAAGTATGTCTTTAGCGGATGATATATTAGAAACCCAACAAAGGGAACGATTTATAGAAGATTTAATTGAAGAAAAAAATAATTTTGAAATAAATTTTCAATTTTTAATTTCATTATTTTTTAAATCAATAGCGTTTTTTGATAAAGATGCTTTTTTAAAAAATTTAAATAAAAAAATAAAAAAATTAGAAAAACAACAAAAATTTTTTACAAAAAATAATTTTTCGCAAAAAGAAGAAGAAAAAATGAATTTTCTTAATATAGAGGTCACAGCATTAACTAGATTTAAAATTGTTCTTGACAAAGTGGAAGCGGAAAAAAAACAACAAAAAAAAAATAAACAACAGAGTGAAGAAGTTAAAAATGAATCATTAAATATTAAAAAAAATGATTCTATTTTAAATATTTTTTTGATAGTATATTCTTCGTTGTTATCTTTTGTTCTTTTGTTTGTTTTTGTATCAAAATTAATTTCAAAAAGGGATAAATAAAATGAAATGTTTTGTAGTTTATTATGGAAAAAGAAGATAAAGATATCGGTTTTAAAAACGAAAAAGACACCGTAGAAATTAATAACATCAGCGAGACAGACACAGAGCTAGAACAACAACAATATGATGAAGATGATGATGACTATATTGATACAGAAGAAGAAACAGAAGAAGAAATAGAAGAAGAAATAGAAGAAACATCATTTGAAAAAATAAAAAGAAAATTAAAAAAAGATCAAAAAAAATTAGATGTAAATAAATCAGTAATGACAGAGGAGGAGGCGAATAAAAAACAATTAGAAAAAAATAAAAAAATGGAATTTGAGATTCGTTTAAAAAAGAAAAATAATTTTACTCTTTCAGGATATGGAAATAATTCAAATAAATCCCAAAATAGTTTATTTAGTCAAAAAAAAACAATAATTGAACCATGTGTTGTTGTTGAAGACAATAAAACAAGATACTCCAAAATGTCATATGACATTATAAAAAATTTAACATTAAATAGTAGTTGTCTTTCAGTAAACGAAATTGACGAAAGTGAAGAAAAAAAAGAAAATAAACATTTTTTTTGTGAAAGCAATAAAAAAAATAATTTTAAAAAAAAAAAATGTGATGTTTTTGAATCCTGTTCTAATATTGAAAAAATTTTGATAGTTTCTGTTTTTTGATTATTTTTTGTTTTTGTTTTAGTTTTAATTATTAAAATTACATTGTTTTTTTTTTCGAATAAAAATAAAAATAAATAATATTGTAGATAAGTTTAGATGATGAATGGTTTAAAAAAAGAAACAAAAAATAAAAATGAGATAGTAAAATTTTGTAGAGAATTCTATATGTTGCACACACGTGCTGAATTTGTAGATGATAATAGGAAAGTCTTTATTTTTTACTTAACATTACAACTATATATTCAAATTAAAAATAATTTTTTATCGGAAGATATTTCAACAGTAACAACTGAAGAAGATAAAATTTTGGTAAATTATTTAAATTTAAATAAAAATAATTTTTTAGTTCATTTGTTTTTGTTTTTAGAGTTAAATAATGTTAAAGGTATTTTGAATGCATTTGATACAGCTAAGTTTTCGTGGGAAAAAGGTAATTTTTCCAATTCTGATATTATTTTTGTTAGAGAAATCATAGAAACAATAAAGCATTTGTTTAAATTAAAACCAAAAGAATTGGGAAAACAAAATGAATATCATTATATAGAAATAAAGCAAAAAGTTGATAAAATTAGTGATTGTTGTTGTTTAAACTGTGTTAATATTGGATTTTCCCCATATTATAAACCAAAAATATGTTATTCTCGTACAAAAAATGTTGATAGCATTAATTTTATTTCCGAAATAATAAAATGTAATATTTTAGAGCAAGATCAGAATGAGTTTTTATTGGACTCTAATTTATTTTTAGGCAAGGCTCGATGTTTAGATTTATTATTTACTGCATATATTTTAGAGGACAAAGAATCTGATTCTGAAAAACGCATTAATATAGATGTTAAATTTAATGTTTTTTTAGATAATGTTAAGGAAATTTCTAGAAGAAATTGTATTGAAATAGGAAAAAATCTTTCATTTTATTTTTCGTATGAAAAAAAAGAAAATAATTTATTAAAGGTTTCTAAAAGGTTAAAATATAAAAGTGTTTGTTTACAAGATAAAGTTAATTGCATTCTTAAAAATTTAAATTATACTATCGTTGAGTTAAAAAAGCAAAGAATTGAAAATATAATTAAAGAAAAAGATATTATAGCCAAGGAAGAGCTTTCTATTAATTTAGAATTTTTTTTCTTTTTAGTTGTAAAGATAGAAAATATTAAAAGAATTTTTAGTAAATTAAAAAAGGATCTTTTAAAAAATGTAGAAAGAACTAATCTTTTGAGTTATTCCTCCAAACTCTTTTTGTTCATATCCTCCTCTTATTGTTGATACTAAAGTTGTTTTACCATGATCTATGTGGCCCATTACACTAACAACAACCGGTCTTATTTTTCATTTAAAAAGATTATCTTTTTCTTTATCGTAGTTTGATATTTCTAAAAAATAAGAATCAATAATATTGTTAAAATTAGGATTAAATTTATATGATTGTAATTTTATGTATTCGCAGTATTTATTTAATAATTCCTCATTCAGATTTTGATTTTTTGTTATTTTAATTCCATTAAGCCAAAAAAAGGAGATTATTTGTGAGGATGGTCTATTAATAACTTTTGATAAATCATCAATAGAAATATTATCTTTCAAATAATATAAAGTTTTGTTTTTTATAAATATATCTGGAAGATTTATGTTTTCTAATATTTTTTTTATAAATAACTCTCTTTGTGCATTATTAAAAAAAATATCTTTTTTAAAATTTTCATTCATTAATATATTTTTTCTTAAATCTTAAATAGTCTGTATAACTCATGTTCCCATTTCACACATCAACGGAGTTTTCTTCTAAATCATCTTTGTATGTGTCTAACACTATTTTTTTATTAACGAATTCGCTTATTTGTTCTATAAATCAAGAACCATTTTTTAAAAATGTATCCTCTGAAAAAAAAATAAATGGTATTATAAGCTTCATAGTATCAGCTTCCTCAAAAACTGAGATTACTTTTGTGGGTAGAAGTAAATTTAAAATAAGGTTTTTAATATTTTCATCTCATATGGAAATTTCTATTCTTTCCTTTCTGTATAAATTTTCCCCAACTTTTTTTATTCTACATGCCGCTTGACCAACACACGTTCCTATAGCATCAATATAATTAACTGTGCTTTTAACTAAAATTTTTGTCAAAACACCTGGTTTTCTAAATATTTTTATAACCTTAATCATTCCTGATTTAACCTCTGATATTTCTAATTCTAATAATTTTTTGACATACTCATCGCTGTTTCTTGTTAAGATTATTTCAACTTTATTACTTTCCTCATATTCATTTATTTTTTTTATTAAAAATAAAAAGTTTTTATTTATTAAAGAATATGTAGACATATTTAACTCTTCAATTGATCAAAGAGCATGAGATCCATCCTCCAATTCTACATTGTAGTATTTATTCGGGACAAGAGAAATAATTTTCCCCCTGATTAAAACATTTATGTTACTTTTAAAATTATTAATCCTATTATTTTGTTGCATTCTCTGTATTTTTTTTTTAATGCTGTTTTTTATTTCTTGTATTGATAAGAATGAAAGAGAATTAATATCAAATGGTACAAAACAGTAACCATCCTCAATTTTATATTTCTTTGCATCTAATTCTTCATTTAAACAAATTTCTTTATTTGGATTAATTATTACATCTACTATTTTTAGTTTTTTATAGATTAAAAACTCTTTAGAAAACTCAAATTCGAACTTAAAATCTAAGTATTCACTGTTTGTTTTATTACAAGCCTGTTTAAAAGACTCTATAATAGAATCTTTAATCTCATCAAAAGATATATTTTTTTTTTTTGATATATTTAAAACATCATTAAAAAAATTTTCATTAATCAACTCAGAGGATCCACTGTATCTTTTTTCCCGGTTTTGATTCACAAAAGTGCAATTTTATAAGTTATATTATAAAATTAAAAAAGTAAAAGATATTATATATAATACAAAGGGTATTAATCTTTTTAAAAAAAAAAAAGTAATAAAATTTATCAAAAAAACATTTCATGAAATTTTTCAACAAATCTAAAAATTTTTTTAAAAGTTCATTTTTTAAATGAACTAAAAAATTTTTTTGAAAATTTTGATCAGTAATAAATAATATTTGAGATTACAATACTGAAATATTAACTGTTTTTTTTCCAAACAAAGACTATGATACCATTATTTTTATACAAATTTCACTTTGAATTATTGTAATTTCTTTTATATTATATTTTTTTAATCCTATTATAAATAAGGTATCAGTATCTATGCTAGGAATCCTAAAAACAATTCTTTTTCTTACTATTATTATGTTTATTATCTCTATTATTTTTTAGTTATCAATGATACTATATGAGAACTTATTATAGAACAGCTAATTGAAACATTTAATGAATTCATAGAATTAAAAACTGGTATATTTATTTGTTTATCAGATAATTTCAACAAACTATTTTTAATACCTCTTTCTTCGTTTCCAAATATAAGACAAATATTGTTTTTTATATCTTTTTCTTCATAATAAATTAATGAGTTTTTAGAACAAACAGATGAAATAATGGTGTAGTTGTTTTGTTTAAGTTTTGAAATATAAATATTAATATTAGAAACTAAAGAAATTGGTACATAGGCCACTCCTCCTGAAGACACCTTTATAACTGTACTGTTAACTAACACTTGATTTTTATCTGAAATAATTATTCCATCAATATTTAAAACCGCAGCCGTTCTTATGATTGATCCAAAATTTTGAGGATCTTCTATGCCGTCTAAAACCAGTATTAATTTATATTTGTGATTAGATGGTAAATCCAATAAACTATCAAATGGCATGTAGATATATTTTTTAATAAATAAAACTACTCCTTGACTTTTATGTGAGTATATATTTTTAAATTTTTTTTCATTTAATTTTTCTACAATAATTTTTTTATCCTTTATAAGATTAATTATTTTTGAACCATGTTCTAATTTGTTTATATTCTCAGTTATTATTGCTTTTTCAAATAAAAAAAAACTTGAATTAAGCACATTTTCAACAACGTGTTTACCAAATGCAATAAAGTTTACCATAATATTACATCATTAATTATTAAGTATTTTTTCAAATTGCTGAAAAAAAAAGATAAAAAAGATATAAAATATATAAACATTATTGGAAAAGCTATTAAAAAAATAAAAAAACAAATATATTTATTATCCCCTATATAATTGGGTCTTTTCTCGTTATATATTTTTTTATTCTCTAAATAATCAAAACACAAATTAACATCATATGGAAAAAAATCATCTAAATCGACTACTTCATCTAATTGCTCTCCTAAACTATAACCTAAAAAAAGAGTGTTTATAAACTCTAACTTAATAAATGTAACATTTTTTGAGGCGCTCGTGCTAGACAAAAAAACTCTAAAATTTTTATTTCTATTTTTTTCTTCTTTTAAAATCTTATGTATTTTTTCGACTCCAACATTTTCAATAATAACATCATCACTATTCTTTTGTTTTTTTAATGTTCTTTCATGAAGATACATGTCTGGATTAAATCCTCCCATCAAAATTAAATTTTCAACATTTTCAACATTTTCATCTAAATTTAAAACTGTACTTAAAGCTATAGTCCCCGCATCCGTTCCTATTCCAAACAGCGTTATTTTTGAAATTTTATATGTATTTATTGAGATATTTAAGAAATTATTTAAAATCATTATTCAATATCATAATTGTTCTTTATTAAATATAAAAGTTCTCTTTATTTCCTTTTTACAAATCATAGTACAACCACAATTTGATAAATTATGTTCTTCAAGGTTATTTAAGTGTTTTCCTGAATTTATATGTTCTAGCCAACTTTCGAAATATTCTAAAGATTTTTTTTTTCATTCCAAACTCCTTATAGGATTTAAAAAATTTAAATACATTTTTTCTTCATCTTCTTCTGTTTTTAATTTTTCTAATTCTTTTTTTTTACTTGAAGCAAAAAAATTAAACAAGCTAAATGATGGCTTTATTGAATCATAATATTCTTTTCATAAATCTATTTCTTCCTTTCTATGAAAATAATGAGAAAACCTATTGGTGTTAAATACATTAAAAAACTGTCTTTTTCTTTCAGTGTCGAAAAAATACATCATGTTATTGTTATAGTTAAGTGCATGTATAAGAGTGCTTTGAGACTCTATGTGTTTGTTAATATCGGTTTCTTCAACTAAATTAACAGGAATAGGAACTGGATTTATAAAAACTATAACTCTTTTTTCTTCATTTGAACTACATCTAAACTTATATAATATAAAATCCCTTTCATTAGAACTCAGTGCGGATTCGAAAAAAATAATCATTTTATACTCAGAATTCAAATTTGAAACAAAATCAGAATCATCTATATCTTTAAAATCTATTTCTCTATTAAACCTATCGTCGCTTTTATACATTTTTAAAAACGAAACTGAACTTATATTTTTTTTATTTATAAATTCACCACAACCTATTATTTGCCCCGTTTCTACGTTAAAAAAAATTGATTGATTTTCATTTTTTTTATCGAAAATAAATGATGAACCATTTTCTTTGATATCTAAATTTATATTATTTAAAATAATGTTTGCAACATCAGAATTTATTTTCCCTAAATATTCTAATATATTACCACAACATAAATATCCAAATTTTTTATTTATTTTTTTATTTTTATCCTCAACAATACTATCTAAAAAGTCTAAAAAAGAATATAAAAAATCTAAATTAAAATTCTTTTTGCAATATTGAACTACACTATAATTGTTTTTTTCTTCTTTTTTAAAATGGTCAAAAACTTTTTTATATTGCAAAAACAAAAAAAACTTCCTACACATAATATTTTCTCATATTTTTTTAATTTTTTCTTTACTATTAGTTTTTGGATATAACAAGCTTGTTTCTTTTGCATTGTTTAAAACATTATCAGAAAAATTACTTATGTGATTTTCTAATATTTTATATTGGTTATAGAAAACATTAGCATAATCATTTTTTTCGCAATGAGAATTATTTAAAACTATTCTTTCAAAAGAATTATAATTATATTCTTTATAAAAAACAAAAATATTTCCTTTATTAGTTACAATTATACAGTCTTTATTTTTTATAATCTTTTTTTTTTTATATTCATATTCTAAATTTTCTCTGTCTTGTTGTTTTTTTTCCATGTCAAAAAGAATATTTATATTTTCTTATTTTATTTAAAAAAATTATTAATTTATAATAAATTAATCACAAATTACATAATTATAGCATTTTAAAAATAAATAAATAATAATTCCACAGATTAAATATAAAAAAAATAAAATTAAATATATATTAATTAATAATATAAACTTTTTTTATTATTTTTTTATTTATCTTTTATTTATATTTAGCTATGTCTCGTTATTTAGGACCGATTTGAAAAAAATCTAGATCTCTTTCTTTTCCTTTTCTTGGTGGAAAAGAGTTCGTTAAGGGAAAAAAAAGAATTACAAGCCCAGGAATGCATGGTAACAAACCAAAAAAAAGAGAAACTGTTTATGCTTTGCAAAATAAAGAAAAACAAAAACTAAGATTTTTATATGGAATAAGGGAAAAACAACTTTATAACTTATTAAAAGAATTAAAAGAGTTGAACACTAAAGACATTGAATACTCATTAGTAAAAGAATTAGAGACTAGAGCTGATAATATAATATTTAGATCCGGATTAGTCCCTACAAGAAATTTTTCTAGGCAGCTAGTATCACATGGGCACTTTTTATTAGATGGAAAAAAGATAAAAATACCATCAATAAAAATTAAGGTTGGACAGACTCTTTCAATTAAAAAGGAAAAGCTTTATAACAACAAAATAATTAAAGAACATTTAAACACAAAACCAATGGTTTCTAATTATTCTATTCTTGATACTCAAAAAAAAACTATAAAACTTATCAAAAATCCAGAAAAGGATGATCTAGAAATAAAAAATATAATGAAACAAATAAAAATTTCATTAGTTATAGCATGATATAACAGAAAATTTTAATCATTATTAAGAAAATATAAAAATGGGAACAAATAAAGAAATTATAAAAAAACAAAGAAATAAAAAATATAAAACTACAATAAAAAATCTAATTAAAAATATAAATAAGGATATTAAAGAAAATAAAAATGATGAGGTTTTTTTAACTCTCAAAAAAATAAATAAATACTCAGATAAAACACATTCAAAAGGTATAATTCATCAAAATAAATGTAATAGAATAAAAAGCAAAGTTCAAAAATTTGTTAATAAGTATATAATTGGTGTTGAAAAACAAAAAAAATAATGAAAAAACAGAAATAAAAAAATTCTTTGAAATAACAAATATAACTCTTAAAGAAATAATTTTTAAAACTAGTTCAGACTGAGCTATGTGTATAGGAGCATACAGCAGTGATAATAATTCTGTTTTCGGATTAGAAAATAACGAAACTAACAGAATAAAATTAGAATTAATACTTGAAAAAAACATAGAATTTAAGGATTCTAATTCATTTAAACAAAAACCTCCAGTTCTTAGGAGATATCAAAAAAGTGATATAGATTATCTTAGCAATTTAAGTAGTGTCGCTATATTCAGCGAGACAAGAACCGGAAAAACACCTATTGCTATTAATTTAGTTTTTAAAAAATGAAAAGTTAAAAAAATAATTATAATTGTTCCATCTATTGTTCAAAACCACTGACAAAAAACTATAGAAAAGTGGTTAAATAAACCATCTTTTATTATAACAGGTCTTAAAAAAGAAACAAGAATTTTTTTTTATGAAATGTTAATAAAAAATTTGAATAAGGATCTCATATTAATAATAACAAAAGAAAGCTTTAAATTAGATTCTAAGAATATTTTAAGTATTATAAAAGAAGATAATTACAGAGTTTGTTTGATTATTGATGAGGCTCATTTTTTAAAAAATTATACTTCTCAACAAAGTAGATCTATACTCTTGTTTAAGAATTTAAAATATAAGATTGTTATCACCGGAACCCCATTAATTGATCAGTACTCTGATATTTTTGGAATTCTTAATTTTTTAATTCCTGAAAAATTTTACTCACATAACAAGTTTTTAGATGAGTATTTTGAACTTGAGTACAAAGAAATTAAATTAACTACTTCAAAGACTATAATAGTTAAAAAAGTAAAAGATTTTAAAAATAAGGAAAAAAGACAAGATTATGTAAAATTAATAAACTCTTTTTCAGTAAGAAGAAAACAAGTAGATGTTTTAGCGTGAATACCTAAGATATTTTATCGAAAACATTTTTTAGAAATGGATGATGAACAAAAAGAAAAATATAAAGAAATTATTAGAGTTTGAAAACAAAACAAGACTGAAGAAAAAAATAAAACCCTTTCACTATTGTCTGATTTAAAAACAGCTACATTATACCCAAAAGAAATTAATGGTTGTAAATCAAATGGCGTTAAATTTAATTTCTTAATCAATTATTTAAATGAAAATAAAGAAAAAACAACTATAGTTTTTTCAACAAGAAGCTCCACTTTTTTAATACCTTTATCAAAACAACTTAACAAAAGAAAAAGAAAAATAGCCTTAATAACGGGAAAAACTAAGGAATTAGAAAGAAGAAAATATCTAAGTGAATTAGAAAACGGAAATTTAAAGATTTTATTGTGTAACATTAAAACTACAAATGTAGGAATAGATTTAAGTTGATCAGATACTATAATATTTGCTGATAGAAGTTATTCTTTAGCAGACAATGAACAAGCTGAGTCAAGATTTTTACCTCCAAATAATAATAAAGAAGATAATAACAGCAAACTAATTATTGATTTAATATGTAAGAATAGTATAGATGAGAAAATAGTTTTTTTGCTAGAAAAAAAAAGTAATGTAACAAAAATAATAAATCAAAACCCTAATTTTTTTTTTGATGAAAATATTTAATTTATAATTTATGTATTATTATCGAATAATTAAGTAGTTTTTCTTATAAGATTTCTTTCAAAATAGTATAGTTTTGCCCTTCTTATATTTATCTTTCCTTCTTTTTTTATACTTTTAATTGGAGAAAGATGGTAAAAATAAGTTGTTGTAATAATAATTTTATTAACTTCTCTAACTAAAGTAAAGGAAAAACTAAGTCTGTTAGGATTTTTTAAAGCAATAATTAATCCCTTTACTAAAACAACTTTTTCCGTTATAAAATCTCTTTTTAATACTAATTCTATTTTTTCTCCAACGTTTATTTTTGGAAGATCTGTTCTGAATGATTTTTTATCAATATCATTTAACAATGAGTTTAAAGATGCCATTATTTATTATTTTATTTTAATAACTTATAAAAATTATTAATATGATTTTTTTTTTATATTATTTTATTAATATTTTTAGTAAAAATACTTTTATATATTTTATTTATATTTATTATAAATTTATATATTTAAGTGTTTTAATTTTAAATAATCATTATTTTAACTTTAAAAAATAATTGACAAAAAAATGAATAAAAAAAATGAAAATGGAATTATTCCTAATACCAGTTTATTAGACGAAAATAATACTAATGACAAGAATATTAAAATAAACAACGAAAAAAAAAACTCTATCAATAAAGATGAAAACATAGAAATTAAACACATTAAAAAAAAAACAGAAATTGAATTAATTAATGTATCAAAGTATTATTTAAAAAAAAAAGTTCTTAATAATATTAGTTTTAAAGTTAAAAAAGGAGAAATACATGGATTATTAGGACCAAACGGAGCTGGTAAAACAACTATTATGAAAAGTATAGTTTCTTTAATTGTTCCAGAAAGTGGAAAAATAATTATACAAAACAAGGAAGTTGGTAAGGATGTTGGTACCAATAACAATATAGGTTTTGGGCCATCTGAGGTAACTATGCTGGAAAATTTAACTGTGAGAGATTTCATTTTATCTTGCAATCATTATCTTAAAAACTTAAGTAAAAACTATGTGTTAAAATCAATAGATAATCACTCAATTAGAAAATATAAACTTCATAAAATAAGTGAATTATCAACTGGATGAAAAAAAATAGTACAAATATTTAATATAACACTATCTAAACCTGATATTCTAATACTCGATGAACCTACTAACGGTTTAGACGCTACTAACAGAACAAAAATGTTTAGAGAACTTAGTAGAATAAGAGATGAAGAAAAAAGAACTATACTCATATCAACCCACATATTAGATGATATAAAATCTTTAGCAGATACTTTTACTATAATAAAATCTGGAGAAGTTGTGTATCGTGGTACGAAAGAAGACGACATTAAAAAAACTTATGAAAAATTTTTTCCTCTTATTGATGACTCAAATGATACTGGTAAAAAAGAAGAATATGAAGCCAAATTTACATTTTAAACATATTTAATGTTTATAATAATATATTTATAAAACATAAACTTTAAAGCTTTTAATACTTATTTGTCTAATATTATTGAATTATAGTTTGTGATTTGTAATATTAAAAAAATGAAGATAATTTCAATGGAAGAGAGCAATGAACAAGATAAGTATCTAGAAATAAAAAAAATGGAAGTTTTTTTAAGAACAAGAGTATCTCAATTAGAAATTTTATATAAAGAACTAGCTAAAGAACAGAATCAATTTTCTTCTGATGGTGATTTATTAGAAAATAAAGACTGAGAAAGTGTAAAAGAAAAAAGGGATATAATTCTTTCAGAAATACAAAAAAAAAGAAAACAACTTGATGAAATTAAAAATATAAAAAAAAATGAAAATATGGAAATTGTTTTTAAAATAGAACAAACTGGAGTAATTAAGACCGTTTTTCTAATCAAAAATGATGGAGTTAATAATCCTAAGAGCGGGTTTATTTCATACAACACTCCATTAGGACTTACTTTGTATAACACTGAGGAGAATTGTATAGGCAAGGTTAACTTACCTCAAAATGCTTATATGATAAGAATATTAAGTAAAAAATGAATAACGTAAGTATTATAGATAATCCTATACTTTTTCTATTATTCAGAGGAAAATGAGAAAATCAAGGTGTTTTTAGTGCTCTAGAAACCGAAAACAGTATAATAATTTGCTCAGCTGGTAAAGATTTTGGATTCAACGAAGAGCTAGAACAACAAGCTGGAATAGAGTACCTTATTTCAAAAAGACAAAAGATTAAGGCTTTTATAATCAACAACACAAATTATAGAAATATAGGTTTATTAGAAAATGTGTGTCAGGAATTTAATAACATTCCTATTTATACAAGTTTTTATAGCAAAATAATAATTAATGCTAAATTTCCTAAACTAAAAAACAGGATATATGTAGTAAACACTGAAAAGCATAGTGTAATAGGTGATTTCAACGTAAACTTTTTTAATTTTAATAGTTATATACTTGGTAATTTAGGGGTTAATTTTATTGTTGGTCAGCAGTCTATTTTTTTTATAGAAGATTTTTGTTTTAGTTCTATTTTAGATAATGAACTTTTTTGTAAAAATAATTTTTTTCAAAAATTAGAATTATTTTTATCTCATAAAAAAGAACACACATATTTGGTAACGAGTTGCCAAAATATACACTGGTTTAACGATAACTCAATCTTCTTTGTAAAGAATTGTTTACCATCGTTTTTAAACAAAATTTTATTTTTTATTTTATATGATTATGATTGATTACACGTGTACGAATTACTAGAAATGGTTTTTCAATGAAAAAAAAAAATAGTAGTTTTAAATCCAGACTTTTTGTTACTCTTAAAAAAAATTATTCCTAATAACAGTCGTCTAAAAAAAATAATACATGAAGAAGATACACAAAGTGCCGAAAATAATGATTACGTATTTTTAATGGTAACTAACCCTAAGATAAATACTCAAGATTTATTAGAACACAGTCTTAATTTTTTTAAACCAGAAGTAAAACAAAGTATTCATTTTATTGTTGGATTAGTACCAACTATAGGCGGTGAAAGAAAATTATCTAAGTTAATAGATTATTTATACCAACACACAGACAAAATAACTAATTTGAATAGAAAAAAAAAAACATCTCTAAGATTAGGAATAAGTTTTACAGATATTCAAATACTTACAAAAAAATTAAATCCAGACTCAATAATAATTTTAAATAATAGCTATAAAAACAAGGAAATACTAAATAAGCTTACAAAAAAAATGGTTTTTTTAGAAAATAACCATAATTTAAACTTAATAAACAATAAAACAAGCTTAATACACAACAGTAGTATCAACAGTTTAGAAGAAATACTAATAAAACAAAGAAAAAAACTAAAACAAACGGGATTATTATTGGTGTGTGTATCCGCATCCAAACATCCAAAAAATAAAATAGAACTATTAGAAACTTATTTAGAAGCAATAGCCACATCCTCCTTTAAAGAAGAGGTAATAGAAAAACTAAGAAAAAAAATCATAAAATCGTGAGAAAAAATAGTAAATGAAATAAAGGAACATGAAACGGATAAAAATCTAAAAGCGACAATAGAAAAAAGATTAAACAATCTTATAAAAAGCTTTACCTATTGCGAGTATAACAAAGAAATAGAAGAAATAACTGAACTTATAGTTTTATTTCTTTGAAAGCAAAATAACGACAGTAAAGAAGAAATAATTTTAGAGGAATAAAAATAATTAAAAAAACTTATTAAACAATATTTATTATTTTTTTGATCTTGAGTAAAACTTTTCAACTCTTCCAAATTTTATATCGCTCGAAGATTTTCCTGTATAAAAAGGACAACAATTGCTACAACTATTAATTTCCTCTGTATCCTTATTAAAAACACCTCTTGTAACATACTCAAACTCGCATCCTATACATTTAAACCGTATCTCATTTATTAAAATTTTTTTTTCTTTTTTTTTATTTTTCATTGTATCGATAAATTATTCTTATAAGTAAGGTTTTAATATTTTTTAATTAAATTTATTGTTTTGCTTTAATATCTAGTTCAGAAATTAATAAAATTGGTATTTTATCCGTTTTATTTATTTTTCATTTTTTATTTTTTAATAATTCTTTTTGTTCACTAGTAATAATTATTATCTTTTTTTTTTCATTTCATATTTTAATGCAAATGTCTTGAAATTTAAATCTGTAATTGTGAATAATAAACATTTGTTCTTCCTCTTTTCCAACTTCTAAAATAACTACATCGTTACACAAAAGAACAAAATAAGTATTCGAAAATAAAAAACTGTTTTTAGAATACTTTTTTCATTTTTCTTCTACTAGAACAATATTATCCTTATATTTCAATAAATACAAATTAACGGAATAAAGATTAACATAACAAAAATCAATATCTAATATACTCACACCAAACATAAAATAAATTCAACAATTTCTATAAAAGGAATACAGTTTTGAACCACAAAACATCCAAATGCAATGTAATTTAACATGCTTCTTCACTCCATTTTATTTGGATTAGGAATAACAATATGTAAAAGTGGATCAAGAACACTAAAATTAAAATACATAAAAATCTTTCTAAACAAAACTATATAAAAAAAAGATAAAAGCATTTTAAAAAAATATGTTGAAAATATTAGAAAAAAATTACTTATAAATGAACGTTCTTCATTATTATTTAAAATAATTTGATTAGTGTTATTAAAAATATTACTAGTTTTTATATTTATTTTTTTATTCTTATTCGAATAATTTTTAATAACAATCTTTAAAACAGTTGATATAAGTGAAAATATAAAAATAAAAAAAAATATAGAAATAAACGACACTTCTTTGCCTAACGTAAATACTAATTCTAATGAATTAAGACTTGTTACATAAATAAAATGCCCTAAAACAAATTGTGTAAAAAAACTTAAAAAAATATCCAAAATTCAATTAACTCGTATTTTTTGTTCAACAATTTCTTTAGTTACATCATATCTATCATTAAAGTAAGCTTTTTTATTATCAAACTCTTTTTCAGCAAAAATAAAAGTAATCATCTTTAATATTGCTACTATTAATAAAAATTCAGCATACGCTGATAATGACCAAATATTATTATTTATAAAATTTGTTATTGCTTTAATCGGTTTTATTACACCGAAAAAAATTGGATCTTTTATTATATTATCAACATTGATTTCTTTCTGAAAAACACCTTTATAAAAACTGTCATCTTGTCTTTTGCCAAAATAATAAGGAATATTTTTAAAAATGCAAAAACAAAAAAAAAGTATTATAAACACTTTAAAAAAAAAAAATATCCTACTAATTATTTTTTTAATAAGACTATATTTTATGTTTAATGACTTCATGTACTAATGCCGAAAAATTACTTGGATTATTAATAGACATTTCAGATAGTTGTTTTCTATTTAAATTTATATGAGATAATTTTTGTAAATTTATAAAACTTGAGTAACTAATATTAAACTGTTTTAATGAATTATTAAGTCTTATAATAAATAATCTTCTAAAGTATCTTTTTTTAACTTTTCTATCACGATAAGCAAACATTCCAGAACGCATTGCTTGTTCATTAGCCGATTTAAACAACTTTCTTTTATAACCAATATATCCTTTAGCTTTTTTAATTATTTTTTTTCTCCTTCTTCTGGTTGATGGGGTATTCGTTGATCTTGTCATGTGTTAATATTTAATTTTTGATTTATTTTTTTGATTTTGATCCCTTTAGTAACTCCTCCTTATGTATTTGAGTGGATTTACAGAACTTGCAGTACTTATTTAAAATAATTTTTTTTTCTTTGTCCTGCTTAGTTTTTGATGTTATATAATTAGCATGTTTTTTTTTATCTTTTTTAACACAAAAATCACATATAAGAAATATCTTCGTTTGCATAATTAATATGTTTGTATTTTAGAGTTTTTTTCTTTTTTTTTATTTTTATTAATAAGCTTGTTTTTTTTTTCTTCCTCTTTTTTTTTAAAACTATTTCTTATGATTTTGTTAATTTGTTCCTCAGACGGTTTTCTTCCAACTGAAGTAAACACATCACTTATTTGTTTTTTTGATGCTTCCTCAAAATCTTTATATATTTTTTTTATTTCTTTTTGCATTCTTTTTTCATAAAACTTTTTTCTAAACAAAAAAAAATCGAAAACCATTCCTAACAAAAAACAAATAACGCCAACAACACAAATTATTAAAAAAATTCAAAAAAACTGCATAAATTAAAACTATTAATTAAAGTATAAATGAATGATACTAATTCTTAATTTTTTTATTATATTCTTTCTATAACCCTCATTTTGGCACTTCTTGATCTATTATTTTTTATAATTTCCTCTTTTGATGGAGTTATAACTTTTTTGTTTATAACTTTAAACTCTCCAGTCTGTTCTCTATTTTTAAATACCTTTTTAATAATTCTGTCCTCCAATGAGTTGTAACTTTTTGTTATAAGTATTAAAAATTATAAAGTTGTGTCGATGGAATCTCTTTTAAAACAAATACAAGTATCACTTCCATTTATACGGAATATAAATACTAAATATGAAAACGGGACTTTAAATCTCATAATTATTTTTGATTCTTTTTACACAACCGAATCATTTTATTTAGAAAGATTTAACCCTATACAAAAAATAAAAATTGTTCTTTTTTTTTTACAAAAAAAACTTGCATACTGCATATACTACATAAATATTATATTCCGTATAATAAATAAAAATATATGTAATTACGAAAAATATATAAACATAAATGAGGATTATTTTTTATTAATTCAAAGTTTTCCTTTTTTGTGAAAAAATGATGAAAAAACTTACTTCTTATTTTTACAAAATAGCCTTTTAATAAAAAATATAAATTACGAAAAAAATAAAAAAATATCTAATTTTTGCATAGCGAAAACAGATATAACAAAACTAAAAAAAATAATTAATAGGATTAAATTAATATTTTCTTACTTGCTAGACATAAGTAGCGATGATTTTAAAATAAGTGTTCATTTTTGTGAATATAATAAGTGCCTTTACTTATTAAAAAAAAAAGATAACAAAGATGAAAACATTTTATTGAGAAATGGGGACTTTTTTTATCTCTTTTCTGAAGAGGAAAAAAAAAACTTTTTATTAAAAAAATTTGAAAATAATAAAATTTTTGAATTAGGTGTTCACACAAAATTTAGTACATTAGATGGAATAAGCTCTGTTAAAGATTATATAACATCAGCTAAAGAAAAAAAATATGACACCATAGCTATTACCGAACATTATAATGTTCAATCGTTTCCTGAGTCTTCATCAATAAAATCTGATGATCTAAATATAATTTATGGAGTTGAAATGGAGATGTTAGAGGATTGTTTTCAATCATTTTTATTAAACTTTACAGAAGATGATAAACAAAAAAATATTGATGACTTTACATACTGTATTTTTGATACAGAAACAACAGGGTTGTTTTCTGAATATAACGAAATAATAGAAATAGGATTTTTAAAATACCACAACGAAAAAGTTATTGATGAGGAAGAATTGTTGGTTTCTCCAGAAAAAGAACACTCATTAGAATCTTTGAAAAACTGATATAACAAATCTATAGATCCAGACGAACTTAATGAATATCCAAAAATAGATGAAGTGGTAAAAGTATTAAATATTAAATGAAAAGAGTGTGTATTAGTAGCGCATAATGCTTTAAATTTCGATTATCCATTCTTAAATAAAACATGAAATAAAGTTTTTAAAAAAAATATACCAAACCCTATAATAGACACTTTTTTATTATCACAAACAATTTTTCCAGACAGAAAATCATACAGTCTTGAAAAACTTCATAATACATATAATAAAAAAAAAGAACAAAAACACAGAGCTTTGTCTGATAGTTATCTTTTACTATCATTATTTAAACAGTTACTAACAGAATTAAAAGCTATTGGAATAAACAAATGAATAGATATAGAGAACATACTAAAACAAAAAAAAAACATACAAAAAAGAGGAAAAAAAATAAAGGTATTGGTTAAGACTCAACAAGGATTATATAATTTATATAATCTTATAACTTTATCATACACGGATTATTTTTATAAAAACCCTTGTATACCAATATCATATATAAAAAAATATAGAGAAGGGTTGCTGATTGGATCTTCTGGGGGAATTGAAGGTGAAGTTTTGAAACTTTTTACAACATTTACGTCCGAAGAAAATAAAAATAAGTGCATTAATTTTTATGATTTTATAGAAGTTAATAGTGTAAACTCATTATCTTTTTTATACAACACTGGAAAAATAAAAAAAGAAGAAATTAAAAACGTTATAAAAAAAATAATAAAAAAATGTGATTATTTAAATAAGCCGGTAATAGCTGGGCATAACGTTCATTACTGCGAAAAAAGAGAAACTATTTTAAAAAAAATCATTATAGCTAACGAAGGGACTAATGGATCAAAACATTATTTATACAGAGAAGCAACATCCGATGATACCGAAGATTTATTTGACACAACCGTACCATACCAACATCTTTTAACAAAAAAAGAGATGATTGAGGAGTGATTATTTTTGAACGATTATAATTTAATAGAAAAAATACTTTTTTCAGACCATGAATATATAAAAAAACAAATTGAAAAAATAAAAATAAAACCAGAATCTATCAATTACATAACTGATGAAACAGAAAATAACAAAAAAGAAATAAAAGAAGTAATTAAAAAAAGAACGCGTGAACTTTTTGGGTTAAGAACCCCATTATTTATTAAAGAAAGAATTGAAAAAGAGTGAGAAATTATCGAAAAAGACTACGTTTACATATTTTGAATAACACTAAAATTAATTCAAGAATCTGACAAAAAAGGTTTAATAGTTGGTTCAAGAGGATCAGTTGGTTGTTCTTTTATAGCATTTTTGTGTGGAATAACAGAACTTAACCCACTACCATTTTATAAAATATGTAAAATGTGTTTCTATGTAGAAAAGTATGAAACACCGGAACCTAATTATTCATCATTAGATTATGACAATAAAATAAAATGCCCGTCATGTTCTAATGAATTCTTAGTTATGGAAGGATTAAATATGCCTATGGAAAACTTTTTTGGAATACATGGGGAAAAAACTCCAGATATAGATCTTAATTTTTCTGGAGAACACCAAAAAGAAATACACGATTATATAAGAAGATTAATAGGAGAAAAAAATACACACAGAATAGGTACTGTTAACACAATAAAAAAATCCCTAGCTGAGATATTTTGAACAAAATATTTAGATTTAAGAAAACACTTAAACAGCGAAAAAAATATAGAGTTTCAATATCAAGCCCTTCCCGAATGAATTAAAAAATACAAAAATAAAGAAGAAGAAAAAACAAATTTAGAGGACTCTATTTTATTAAATTGAATTAACAACGATGACAAAATTACAAATAAAGAAGAAAACAAAATAACATTTAAAAACTTGAATTTAGTACCTCAGAGTGGTTGCAAGCTGCACACTCAATCACTGAGTCATAAAAGTTTCTTATGTGCCCTGAGGCATTGAGAACACTCTCTGGTGTTAAAACACACCCCTCGTACCTGAATACATTTTTAGTGCGTGTTCTAAAGTACTTTAAAAAAAGTTTTAAAATGGAGTCCCTTAATAAACAACCATTAGGACCAAGATCCCAGCTATTCTTAAAACACTCCACATTTATAAAGCTATTATTTAAAAAACCCTTCTCTTTTAAAAATGAGTTAATACTATTCATAAAGAATTTTAAAAAAACGCAACTTTATTTTTTTTTTAAACCCTTTCTTCTTTTATATATATATATATATACATATTATTTGTTTTAATAATATATTAATTAATAATAATAATTAAAAAATTAAAAAGATAAGTCCATACTTTTAAAAAATAAAATAATAAAAAATATAAAAGTATAAATTAGAAAAAAAAAATAATCTTTTACTGTAAAAAAAGAAGAGAGTTTGTTTTCAAAACTAAAATTTATAAAAAAAAGGATACTTTTATTTTTATAAAAGGAATAAAAGGAGAGTGAATAAAGAAACAACTTATTAGATTTTATGTGGGAAGTTGAATAAAAAATAAAAAAAAAAAAATAAATAAATTAATAAATCTTTTTTTTAAAGTTATAATACTTCTTATAGATATAAAAAGCTTTAATTAGTTTTAGTGTCTATATAAACGTTTACTTTTTTTTCAATAATAAAAAGATTTCTTTGAAAACATAAATAAAAAGTTTATTATACAAACTTTATAAATTATACTGTTGAAGTATTTAATAGTTGGTTCTATTGATATGATTTAATAGTATAACTCTAATTTTCATTTATTTATTCTGTATATAAGAGAACCAATTCTGGAGATAAGTTAAAGTGGTTGAATCTCATATAGACGCAATAATGAATTAAATAAATCTAGCTCACCGATATAGGCAATGATAATAAGATGATAGTATCATATTGAAAACGAATTAGAAATATAAATTTTATAAAAGCTTATTAATTTATTTAAAACAAAAAGTTATTTAAGTCCATAGGACTCTTAAAGGAAGTTTTAAAAATATAAACATGTAATGCAATATACAAAAAAATTAGGTTTATAAAATTATAACAAATTTAAAAAAATTAAATAATAAGTTTTAATAAAATATTAGATAGTTAGATCCATAGTATAGGGATTCTTAAAAAACTAAAAAGTTTAAACCCATAAGTTTAGAAGGTTTTAGAAATAAAGAATTAATACATTAAGGTTCTCAATCCGTAAGGATTCTTAAATTAGATAATTTTTGTTGAATAGTTGTTTTAATATTAGAAAAGGAATTAAAAGTTGAAAATCAAGGAGTCAAAAGGAAAAAGTATTTATTTAAAAAGTAAGTATTAGTTCTTGGAGTAGTTGAGAGTAAGTTTATCTTTAACTTTAACACCCGTCAGGCTTTAACACCCGTCAGGCTTTAAAAAAAAATAGAGTAACCTTAATCCGTAAGGATTCTTAAATTTCCCGAAGGGCCAGTATAACCTATTGAATCAAATATACAGTAGTTCATTAAAAAGTAGTAAATTTAATAGAGAGAGTAATCAGAGAGTTAATCTATGTATTGCATAATTTAATAAAGATATTAAAAGATATAGATCTATTGAGAAGTTTAAAAGTTAAATAGTAAGACGATAAAGAAATTAAAAAGAAGGAATTAAATTATTCTTTTATATTAAACAATTTAGTAGTATTGCTTAAATTTAGAAACCCACCCCCGGCCCCTGCGGGGCCCCCCCCCCCCCCCCCCTCCCTTGGTCCATCCAGCATCATTCCAACCTTTACACATGGCGTATAGCCATACACATTGAGATTTTAGTAGAAAAGAAAAGAGAATTAATTTTAGGTTCCTTCGACGAGGATTATCTTGTTTTTTTAGAGGATGAGTAATTTGATTTTATGAAGGATATTTAATTTGTATTAGAACGATGGCAGCAATGTTTTTAGAACGATGGCAGCAATGTTTTTTTATGGCTATTTCTTTTTTTATATTAATGGGTGAAGTACATTTTTTTATATATATACAGTGTTACTTTTTATTATTTTTAAAAAAAAAAAAATATAATAAAAAATGAAAATTTTTAATTTTAAAATAATAAAAAGTAATAAAAAAGTATCTTTTTTTTTAAGGTTTTTATTTTTTAGTATTTTTTGTTATTTTTGTTTTTTTTATGGAGTTACGTATTGTGCTTTAAAAATCCTGGAGCGTTTTAAGTTATTAGTTTTATTATACACATACATATATATATCACAAATTAATGTTAGTGTGTGGGTTTTTTATACACTACACATAAATAATTAAAAAAAAACTCACACCACGCTTTTTAAAATGCAATAACATCGTGTTAAGTAATGATTTATTCAATTAAGGTTATATAACCATTAAAGATAATATTTTTTCAATAAAAAATCAACAAGTTATACACTCTAATAAAAATAAGTACCAATATTAATTTATAAAAAACCCTTAAACCCAAGACCTTTAAGGTTTTTTTTATACTTTTTTTGAAAGGAGTATTACTTTTAAAATCCAACAAAGCTAATTTATCTTTAGAGTTTTATTAATATTCATTAATTATAGAAATAATATTGGTTATTAATCGTAATTGTTATTTTATTAAAAGATTTAAAAAATTGACAATAAAAAAACCAAATATAAATATAAACGATATTCAATAAAATTGATTAACGAAGAAAAAATATAAAAAACTTGTTTTAATAAGCGAGTAAAAAATTTTTTTAAAATATACTTTTTTTATATTATTTTTAAATATTTTATTTATGTTTTAATTTAAATAAAGCAAAACATTGATAATATTTTAAAATGTACAAAAGTAAGTATACTTTTAAAAAAACCGTTTAATTCGTTTATTATTAGTTTTTTCGAAAATGGATTAATTTTAATTATTTATTTTTAAAAAAATGGCTTAGTTTTAAAAATAAATAATTATTTTGGTGGAGATGGCGGAACTAAATCCACGTCTTTAGATTCTTATTACTTTTTTCTACAACTTAGTTCACTATTTTTTAACTATTCCGCTTCTTGTGAACCAGAAACGAATAGCGAGAAAATTTAAAATATTCAATTGTTTTAAGTTATAAATTTTCAAATAACCAATTTTAACTGAAAGCTTTTATTTTTCTACGTAACATTAAGCCAGATGTTACATTCGCTGCTTTTTAATTAAGATCCTAAATTAATATTAAGCAGCTAACGCTACAGAGTTATAAAGACTAGTAGCATTAAAATTATTAACCAAAGGTCTTTTATTGAATTTAACCGAAGGTTTTATTATTCTTTGTTTTTGATTTTTATTTCAAAATGTTGACTAAAAGTAAAAGATGTTTCTAAATCAAATTACATCCCCAAAATGGATTAAAATAAACGATTGAAAGATAGTTTTAACACTCATTATTATTAGTTGTGTTTAATTATACTTTCTTAATAAAATTTTATATGTTTATATAATAATTTTAAATATAAAAGAACATTTATATAAATAATATATATATTAATTAAAATTATTTTTTTTTATTTTTTTTGTATTTTATCTAAGCTAAACTTTAAAATACTCCTTATAAAAAAAAGATTATGAATATTATTTTTCTTTTTGCTGGAAAGCAGATACTATATATATCGGGTAAGGTTGAATCTTTTAGAGTGGACTTTCAAAAAAATAAATCCCCAGGTGATATTTTTGAAATAGATAAAGTGTTAAGTAGTGGCGATACTTTTGGTAAGCCGTATTTAGACATAAAACTAGAAACTGAACTTGTTAAGCACGGAAAAAAAAAAAAAATAAGAGTGCTAACATATAAAGCTAAAAAAAGAGAAAAAAAAGTACATGGTCATAGAGCTAAATACAGCGAAATCAAAATAATTAAAGTTTTAGAGTAGCGCCTTAAATATTGCAAGGTTTTTTTTTTATTTTTAAATTACCTTATAGAGGACATTAGCTCAATTGGGGGAGCGTCTGCCTTACAAGCAGAAGGTTGTTGGTTCGAGTCCAACATGTCCTACCATAATACACTTTAATTTTTGTAGCTGATTTAGCTCAATTGGTAGAGCAACCGCCTTGTAAGCGGTAGGTTGTTGGTTCGAGTCCAACAGTCAGCACCATGCTTAAGGTTAAGGGAGGATGGCAGAGTGGCCCATTGCAGCTGACTGTAGATCAGTAAAACCGGGGGTTCAAATCCCTCTCCTCCCACCATATTTTTTTATTTATTTTAAAAATAATTTTATTATAAAACAAAATATTGATTGGGATGTAGCCAAGTGGTAAGGCAAAGGACTTTGACTCCTTGATCGTTGGTTCAATTCCAACCATCCCAGCCATTATTAAGAACATTTTAAAGTCCTGTTAGCTCAGTTGGTAGAGCGTTTGGCTTTTAACCAAAATGTCGGAGGTTCGAGTCCTCCACAGGACACCAATTTTTAAAAAAAAAAAGATAAATTATACAAAAAAACTAAGCGCTTTATTACTATTAATGATGGTTATTTTGTGTATTTTTATTTTTTTAAATTATAAAATAGTTAAATAATTTATTATAGAAAAAAAAGATATGAATGCCAATGCAATGGAATTAAATAAAAAAACAGGTATAAATGAAGAATGTAAAATATGCAACATACAGTTCTGTTTACCGGGAACTAAAGTGTGTTCAGATTGTATAAAAAAAAGACCATCAATTAAGAGTTCTTATTGTTTTCTTGTTGGTTTTTTAACTTTTTTGGTTACATTTTTAATTACAATTTTTAGTGATTGATTAAATCTTGCTGTTAATGACAAAGTTAATAAAGCATTTTTTGGAAAAGTTATTAATAATACATTGGGACAAGGAGGAGGAAATATTGGTCCTATTATATTTATGTTAGTGGCTCTTTATGTTATAATAACATATTTAAAACAAAAAGATTGAGATAGAACTTATTTAGTTTTATCTAAATAAAAATTTTTTTAGTAAAGATGGTAAGGGAAGATAAAATATTATTTTTTTAACCCTTACTATAAAAATATTTTTTAATAATTTATTAACTATTTTAAATAAAATTATTTTAATTAATAAATATTTAAAAAATGCGGGATTGGCGGAAAGGTAGACGCGCTAGGCTTAGGACCTAGTATTGAACAAATGTGAGGGTTCAAATCCCTTGTCCCGTACCAATTATTTATTATTTTTTTTAAATGAGTAAGTTTTTTTTTTATACTCTTGTTTATAATTTTTATTTACTTTTTTAAAATTAGGTGAGAAAATATTTTTTTTATTTAAATTAAAAACATTATTTTTTTTAAAGTTTTTTTTTGTTTTATCTTTAAATAAAAATTTTTTGTTTTCTTTTGTTGTTAAGTATTTTTTTTTTTCAAAATTGTTTTGTTTTGGTTTTGAGAATTTAAAAGTTTTTTTTGTTTTAATGAAGAAATTGTTTTTATTTTTTTCGGTGTTTTTTATGAGTTTTGTTTCTTCTTTTTTGAGAATTTTTGTTTCTTTTTTTGGGAGAACATTAACATCTCTGAGTAACGAGTCTAATATTCCATTTATATATTGATAATGTTTTTTTTCTATATATGATTTACAAAAATTGATAACATTATCTAAGTAAAGAGATACATTTTTATATTTAGAGTTTTTGTAAAAATTCATAAAAGAAAAAACCAGTATAGCTCTTTCTAATGGTGGTATACGGGAAAATAATCAACCCTTTTTTAATTTTTTTTCTATAATTTCTGAAAAGTTTTTTTCTTCTACCGTCGAATTTTATTGTCGCGAGCATCTTCCAAAACATTGTCCAAAAACCCAAGAGATAGCCGTTTCCAGAATTGTTAAAACGCGAACATATTTTACCTCCCATCGTGTGGCCACAGCCGCAAAGGAATTAAGGCATCAAGACGTGTCAGCTGTGTAAGCAATGGTGCCTTATGCCGAGGGGGATGGTCCCAAAAAAAAGTTATATCCAAACCGTCCGATTGATTATGTCCGCCGAGCATCTTCCCAAAACCATTGTTCCAAACACAAGAGATAGCCGTTTATCCCCAGAAGTTTACCGAACATATTAGAACCTTACCCATCTTGTTTGCACGACCGCAAGGAATTAAGGCAATCAAGACTTCAGTATCAATGTGCTTATGCCTAGGGGATGTCCAAAAAAAGTTATATCCAAACCGCCAAATTTTATTGTCGCGAGCATCTTCAAAACATTGTCAAAACCAAGAAAGAGATCGCCGTTTTTCTCAGAATTTTTACCGAACATATTTTACCTTCCCATCTGTTGCACGCCGCAAGGAATTAGGCATCAGACTTTCAGTATCCATGTTGCTATGCCTAGGATGTCCAAAAAAAGTTATATCCAAACCGTCGATTTTAGTGTCGCGAGCATCTTCCAAAACATTGTCCAAACCCAAGAGATAGCCTTTTCCAGAATTTTACCCGAACATATTTAACCTTCCCATCTGTTGCAAGCCGCAAGAATTAGGCATCAACTTTCGTATCAATGTGCTTATGCCTAGGGAATTTCCCAAAAAAAGTTATAATCCAAACCGCCGAATTTTATGTCGCGGCATCTTCAAACATTGTCAAACCAGAGATGCCGTTTTTTCCGAAGTTTTCCGAACATATTTTACCTTCCCATCTGTTTGCACGCCGCAAGGAATTAAGGCATCAAGACTTTCAGTATCATGTGCTATGCCTAGGGATGTCCAAAAAAGTTATAATCCCACCGTCCGAATTTAATTGTCGCGAGCATCTTCCAAACATTGTCAAAACCAAGAGATAGCCGTTTTCCAGAATTTTATACCGAACATATTTACCTTCCCATCTGTTGCAGCCGCAGGAATTAGGGCATTCAGACTTTCAGTATCAATGTGCTATGCTAAGGGATGTCCAAAAAAAGTTATATCACAAACCGTCGAATTTTATTGTCGCAGCATCTTCCCAAACATTGTCAAAACCAAGAGATAGCCGTTTTTCCAGAATTTATCCGAACATATTTTACTTCCCATCTGTTTGCAGCCCGCAAGGAATTAGGCTCAATCAGACTTTCAGTATCAATTGCTTATGCCTAGGGATGTCCAAAAAAAGTTATATCCAAACCGTCGAATTTTATTTGTCGCGAGCATCTTCCAAACATGTGTCAAAACCAAGTAGATAGCCGTTTTCCAGAATTTTACCGAACCATATTTTCCTTTCCTCTCTCTTTTGCCGCCGCAAGTGAATTAGGCATCAAGACTTTCAGTATCAATGTGCTTATGCCTAGGATGTCCAAAAAAGTTAATCCAAACCGTCGAATTTTATTGTCCGCGAGCATCTTCCAAAACATTGTCAAAACCAAGAGATAGCCGTTTTCCAGAATTTTACCGAACATATTTTACCTTCCCTCTGTTGCACGCCGCAAGGAATTAAGGCATCAAGACTTTCAGTATCAATGTGCTTATGCCTAGGGGATGTCCAAAAAAAGTTATTCCAACCGTCGAATTTTATTGTCGCGAGCATCTTCCAAAACATTGTCAAACCAGAGATAGCCGTTTTTCCACATTTTACCGAACATATTTTACCTTCCCATCTGTTGCACGCCGCAAGAATTAAGGCATCAGACTTTCAGTATCAATGTGCTTATGCCTAGGGATGTCCAAAAAATTTATATCCAACCGTCGAATTTTATTTGTCGCGATCATCTTCCAAAACATTGTCAAAACCAAGAGATAGCCGTTTTTCCAGAATTTTACCGAACATATTTTACCTTCCCATCTGTTGCACGCCGCAAGGAATTAAGGCATCAAGACTTTCAGTATCATTGTGCTTATGCCTAGGATGTCCAAAAAAAGTTATATCCAAACCGTCGATTTTATTGTCGCGAGCATCTTCCAAAACTTGTCAAACCAAGAGATAGCCGTTTTTCCAAATTTAACCGAACATATTTTACCTTCCCTCTGTTGCACGCCGCAAGGATTAAGGCATCAAGACTTTCAGTATCATGTGCTTATGCCTAGGGATGTCCAAAAAAGTTATATCCAACCGTCGATTTTATGTCGCGAGCATCTTCCAAAACATTGTCAAAACCAGAGATAGCCGTTTTTCCAGAATTTTACCGAACATATTTTCCTTCCCATCTTTGCACGCCGCAAGGAATTAAGGCATCAGACTTTCAGTATCAATGTGCTTATGCCTAGGATGTCCAAAAAGTTATATCCAAACCGTCGAATTTTATTGTCGCCGGAGCATCTTCCAAAACATTTCAAAACCAAGAGTAGCCTTTTTCCAGAATTTTACCGAACATATTTACCTTCCCATCTGTTGCACACGCCGCAAGGATTAAGGCTCAGACTTTCAGTATCAATGTGCTTATGCCTAGGGGATGTCCAAAAAAGTTATATCCAAACCGTCGAATTTTATTGTCGCGAGCATCTTCCAAAACTTGTCAAACCAAGAGATAGCCGTTTTCCAGAATTTTAAACCGAACATATTACCTTCCCATCTGTTGCAGCCGCAGGAATTAGGCATCAAGACTTTCAGTATCAATGTGCTTATGCCTAGGGATGTCCAAAAAAAGTTATATCCAAACCGCCGAATTTTATTGTCGCGAGCATCTTCCAAAACATTGTCAAAACCAAGAGATAGCCTTTTTTTTCAGAATTTTACCGAACATATTTACCTCCCATCTGTTTGCACGCCGCAAGGAATTAAGGCATCAAGACTTTCATCACAATGTGCTTATGCCTAGGGGATGTCCAAAAAAAGTTATATCCAAACCGTCGAATTTTATTGTCGCGAGCATCTTCCAAACATCGTCAAAACCAGAATAGCCGTTTTCCAAGAATTTTACCGGAACATATTTTACCTTCCCATCTGTTGCACAGCCGCAGAATTAAGGCATCAAGACTTTCAGTATCAACTGTGCTTATGCCTAAGGGACTGTCCAAACAAGTTATATCCAAACCGTCGAATTTTATTGTCGCCAGCACTTCCAAAACATTGTCAAAACCAGAGATAGGCCCGTTTTTCCAGAATTTTACCCGAACATATTTTACCTTCCCATCTGTTTTGCACGCCGCAAGGAATTAAGGCATCAAGACTTTCAGTATCAATGTGCCTTATGCCTAAGGGATGTCCAAAAAAAGTTATATCCAACCGTCCGAATTTATTTGTCGCGAGCATCTTCCAAAACTTTGTCAAAACCAAGAGATAGCCGTTTTCCAGAATTTTCCCGACATATTTTACCTTCCCCATCGTTGCACGCCGCAAGGAATTAAGGCATCAGACTTTCAGTATCAATGTGCTTATGCCTAGGGATGTCCAAAAAAGTTATCCAACGTTCCGAATTTTTATTGTCCGACCCCGACCCGCACGCATCTCCTTCCAAACCTTTAAAACACACGAATAGCCGTTTTTTCCAGAATTTTTACCGACATATCTGACCTTCCCATCTGTTTGCACGGCCGCAAGGAATTAAGGCATCAAACTCTCAGTGATCAATGTGGGCTTTACCTATGGATGTCCAAAAAAGTTATATCCAAACCGCAACTTTATGTCGCGAGCGCTTGCCAAAACATTTGTCTACAAACCAACGAGTAGCCGTTTTTCCAGAATTTACCGAACATATTTTACCTTCCCATCTGGTTTTGCACGCCGCCAAGGAATTAGGCATCAAGACCTTTTTCAGTATCAATGTGCTTATGCCTAATGGGGATTCCAAAAAAGTTATTATCCAAACCGTCGATTTTTATTGTCCGCGAGCCATCTTCCAAAACATTTCAAAAAACAAGAGATAGCCCGTGTTTTCAGAATTTTATACCGAACATATTTAATACCTTCCCATCTGTTTGCAACCCGAAGGAATTAAGCTCAGACTTCAGTACATCAATGGCGTTGCTAGGGGATGTTCCAAAAAAAAGTTTATATCCAAACGCCAATTTTTGTCGCGAGCATCTTCAAAACTTTGTCCAAACCAAGATAGCGTTTTTTTTCCAGATTTTCCGAACATATTTTACCTTCCCATCTGGTTTGCACGCCGCAAGGATAAGGCATCAAGACTTTCGTATCAATGTGCTTATGCCTAGGTGATGTCCAAAAAAAGTTATATCCAAACCGTCGAATTTTATTGTCGCGATCATCTTCCAAAACATTGGGTCAAACAAGTGATAGCCGTTTTCCATAATTTTACCGAACATATTACCTTCCATCTGTTGCACGCCGCCAAGGAATTAGTCTCAAGGACCTTTCAGTACAATGTGCTTAGCCTAAGGGATCCAAAAAGTTAATATCCAACCGTCGAATTTTAATTGGTCGCCAGCACTTCCACAACGTTGTTCCCCCCCAAAAACCAAGATATAGCCGTTTTTCCAGAATTTTACCGAACATATTTTACCTTCCCATCGTGGCACGCCGAAGGAATTCAGGCATCAATACTTTCTAATCAATTTGTGCTTATGCCTAGGGGATGTCCAAAAAAGTATATCCAAACCGTCCGATTTTATTGTCGAGCATCTTCCAAAACATTGGTCAAAACCAAGAGATAGCGTTTTCCAGAATTTTACCGACTATTTTAACCTTCCCATACTGTTTTCATCGCGCAAGGAATTTAGGCATCAGACTTTCAGTATCAACTGTGCTTTAGCCTAAAGGATGTCCAAAACAGTTATATCCAACCGTCGAATTTATTGTCGCCAGCATCTCCAAACATTTTCAAAACCAAGAGATACCGTTTTTTCCAGAATTTTAGACCGCCATATTTGACCTTCCCATCTGTTTCACGCAGCAAGGAATTATGGCATTAGACTTTCATTATCAATGTGCTTATGCCTCGGGATGTCCAAAAAAGTTATATCCAAACCGACAAATTTATTGTCCGCGAACCGCATCTTCAAAACAGTGTCAAAACCAAGGATAGCTTTTTTCCAGAATTTTCCCGAACATATTTTATAACCTGTTCCCCTCTGTTGCAAAACGCCGCAAGGTTAAGCATCAAGACTTTCATATCAATGTCTTAGCCTAAGGGATGCTCCCAAAAAAAAAGTTATATCCAAACCGATCGAATTTTATTGTCGCGAGCATCTTCCAAACAGTGTCCAAACCAAGAGATGCCGTTTCCTTCAGAATTTTTATTACCGAACATATTTTACCTTCCCATCTTGTGCAGCCGCAAGGAACTGGCATTCAACTTTCAGTATCAATGTTTTCCTTATGACCTAGGGGATGTCCAAAAAGTTTATATTCCCAACCGCCGAATTTTATGTCTGCGAGCATCTTCAAAACATTGTTCAAAACCAGAGATAGCCGTTTTCCAAATTTTTCCCTGAACTATTTTACTCCCATCTGGTGCCCTGCCCAAGGATTAAGGCATCATACTTTCAGTATCAATGTCTTATTGCTATGGGATGTCCAAAAAATTATATCCAATACCGTCGAATTTTATTGTCGCGAGCATCTTCCAAACATGTCAAAACCAAGTGATAGCCTTTTCCCAGAATTTTTCCCGACATATTTTACCTTCCCATCTGTTGCACAGCCGCAGATTAAGGCATCAGACCTTCCGTATCATTGGCTTATGCCTAATGATTCCAAAAAAGTATAGCCAAACCGTCGAATTTTATTGTCGCCAGCAGCTTCCAAACATTGTCCAAAACCAAGAGATAGCCGTTTTTTTTCCCAGAATTTAACGAACATATTTTTACCTTCCATCTGTTGCAAACGCCGAAGGAATTAAGGCTCAACTTCAGTATCAATGTGGCTGATGCCTAAGGTATCCAAAACAAGTTATATCCAAACCGTCGAATTTTATTGTCGCGCAGCATCTTTCCAAAACATTTTCCAAACCAGAGATAGCCGTTTTTCCAAATTTTACCGAACAATTTTAACCTTCCATCTGTTGCACGCCGCAAGGACTTAAGATCAAGACTTTCAGTATCCAATGTGCTTATGGCCCTAGGGCTTTCCCAAAAAAGTTCTATCCAAACCATCAATTTCAATTGTCGCGAGCATCTTCCAAACATTGTCAAACCAAGAGATAGCGTTTTTCCAGAATTTTACCCGAACATATTTTCCTTCCCATCTGTTGCACGCCGCAAGGATTAGCATCAGACTTCAGTATAAATGTGCTTATGCCTAAGGGATGTCCAAAAAGTTTATCCAAACCGTCGAATTTTTATTGTCGCCAGCAGCTTCCCAAAACATTGTCAAAACCAGAAGATAGCCGGTTTTTTTTCCAGAATTTTACCGAACCTATTTAGTACCTTCCATTCGCTTTTCACGCAGCATGATTATGGCATTAAGCTTTCAGTATCATTTGCTTAGGCTAGGGATGTCCAAAAAAAGTTAATCCAAACCGCCAATTTTATTGTCGCGAGCTCTTCCACAAACCTTGTCAGAAACCAAGAGATGCCGTTTTTCCAGAATTTTACCCGAACATATTTTACTTCCCGCTGTTGCACGCCGCAAGGAATTAGGCATCAGGACTTTCAGTATCTGTGCTTATCCTAGGGCATGTCCAAAAAAAGTTATCTCCAACCCTCGTCCTGCATTTTATGTCGCGACAGCATCTTCCAAAACTTGCTGTGCAAACCCAATATATATCCTTTTTTTCCAGATTTTATTACCGAACATATTTTACCTTCCATCTGTTTCAAGCCGAGGAATTATGGCATTCATACTTTCGTATCAATGTTTCTTATGACTAAGGGATGTCCAAAAAAAGTTATATCCAAACCGCCGCATTTATGTCGCGAGCATCTTCCAAAACATTGTCAAAACCAAGAGATAGCGTAGGAAAAGCC
>JBDPZO010000292.1:0-24390 GCA_039877585.1 Heterodera filipjevi | reverse complement strand
ATAATTTTGCAT
Organism: Heterodera filipjevi; assembly: GCA_039877585.1. Taxonomy (NCBI): domain Eukaryota; kingdom Metazoa; phylum Nematoda; class Chromadorea; order Rhabditida; family Heteroderidae; genus Heterodera; species Heterodera filipjevi. The sequence goes on along the minus strand of JBDPZO010000292.1, from coordinate 24,378 downwards.
TACATAAAATTTTCTATTTTTTTATAATAATTTTATCAGCCATTAGGAACTACCGGGAAAAAGTGCAAAAATATGAACAAAAATTCACCAAATTTTGGCAATAACACCAAGAAAATGAATGCCCCAAATTTGCCAATAACACAAAAGTGAAAATGCAAATTATGAAGCAAAACAATCAATTGGCAAATAATACCAATAATGGACTGGCCAAACATTACATTACAATATTTCATTTTAAAATCTTCATTTTAATTTTATCATTTTTTCGTATTTTCAACTTTAATTCATGTGTGATAATCCTAAGCAAATTTTAAATTATAGCTGATTAGCATAAATAAACAGGGTGCACGGTACCCAGTTACTTTTAAAACCGGTACCCGGTACTTTTCCAGTTGAAAACCGTATTTGGCTGGAAAACCGTTCCTAGTACCGGGTAACCGACTGTACTGGTCAAAAAGGTCAACCCGGTACTAGGTACTATTTTCAGTACCAGTACCGGTACCGTCAACCCTAAGATAAAATTCAATCCTTATCAATTCGTTATTAACTCAAAGACAACATCATGAAATTTAAAACTAAATATTTTTGGGAAATTGAACAACTTGTTTCCTATTCTTTGTTATTTCTTTTACTAACACGTTTCTGTCTGTACTTTGATATTCTTGCAAATAGCCCAATTTGGTTACTTACCGATTTTTCCGTTTGAGGCCAACGTTCGACTAACATTTATGTGGCTTTGGCTGGTCATCACTGTTGTTGTAAGCCCAAAGAAGCATTAATTTTAATTGAGAAGAATTGGAAATATGTTGATGTTTTTAGCATTTTCTGGTTCCGTAAGCAACTTGAAAACGCTTTGATCTATAAGTGCAACCATATAACCTAATGTTTGACATATCAGCAAATTTGTCATCCTAATCTACATTGAAACCCGAACCCTGGTCAAAAGGTGCGGTACAGAATCAATACCCAAGCATGAGCACATGGCCGTCTATTTAAGGTTGAGTTCTTGCAGGTAACTGGGTTATTTAGCAGAGCTTCACGAAACAACAAGATGGTTGTTAACTTTATCGCCAAAGAGAACTCACTCCTTTTTTAATGTTTTTTTTTTCCCCAGAGGCCCAGAATCTCAGCAGTCCACGTCGAAAAGCGAAAACAAAAATATTTTTCTGATTAATTTGGAATATTTTAGATATCGTACTCAGAAAGCTGTGCTGACTCAGCTTAAAAATCCATGACGGCAAAAGATTTGCAATTGCTAATGGCCGTTCGGGCACTCAAACCATGGGGACTTGTTGGCACTATTTTCATAAACTGTAAAATCAAAAATTTGTGCTTATACACATTCTCCAATTATGTCCACACATGTATATTTGTATGGAATACTGCGGCAAAATGGCCAACTGAGAGCGGCGAAATATTGGACTATAAAGCACAAATACTAACAAATGTGAGTCCCAGGTCAAAACGTTCAAAAAACAAACTGTTAAATTCATTAAAATACAGAGAGGTTCTCTTCGCAGATTAAGACGAAAATATGGAAAAACTTTGCGTTTTTACGAATGCACTCAAAAAAATTCGTTAAATTTTTTCAACAATTTATACAAAGCGTAAGCTGATACATAGGCAAGTAACGCTAAATCTGTTAAAAAAAATACATTTAGGACAAACAATTAAAAATAATTTAATACAAGAAAATGCCCTCGTTGATGATTGTTTGGGAAGGCAAAATTTAGGTTTCATCAAGCACATTTCTTCCTGATTATAACCTTGCAAATTGCCTACACACATTCCAACGTAGGTGGTAACACACTGCCGAGCAATTATTTTTAAACCTAGGAGATGTGGACAGCACTCATCCTGTTTCAGAATGATATTATTATACCCTGCCGAAATGCAAGAGACACAATTTCAACCTTGGGTCAGCGTTTGGTAAGCTAAATAATAACACAGGGGTGCTGTCCATATAGCAAGCAAAAGCTTAAGAAGCATGCCAAATCGGGTCGTTTGTTTTTTTGGAAACCTGCCCAAATGGGTACGCTTTGTGGAAGCGGCTAACCCAGATTTTTTGTTGGGTATTATAGTGCTAGGCACCGACCGGACTACGGCCGCATTTTTCCGGATCCGGGCGCGAAATGTCAATGCTGTTTCCGGGGCCGGGAAATCAATTTGCTATCCCTAGTACCCTAAAGGTTTTTGTCGGTTTTTTTGCGGTCCCATCCACACGCTTTATTTCGTGCCATTAACCATTTTATCGTCCAGCGCAATTATATTTTATAACATATAAAGCCGATGTAAAATAAGGATTTCATTTTCAATTGAAGATACGGCGGCTTTCTTTTTCTTCTTCGAATCTAAAATTTGGGAAACTAAAAAACGCCCCTCATAGGATAGTCATCTACTAAAATGTCCAAATTTTTATTTTTTTATCATAAAAATATATGGGGCGCATAAACTGTGTAATGTGGACCACTAAAATGTGTGTGGACGCAGCAAAAGTCAAGGGAGCATAAAAATGTTTTGCGACCATAAAAAGTCATGGACGCATCAGCACTTTCAAGTTATTGTCGTTTATCAAAAAGACCAGACTAACTATTTTATTATTACAAAAGCTATGAAATACTATCAAAAAATAGAGCCCATAGGAAAGATATCTGTATATTTCGCTCATAAAAAAAGTCATTCTTGTAACTTTTTAGACCACGCAAAAAGTATGATCTAATCAACGAATGGCACCCCTACCTAGCGCAATGAAGCAGTGTACAGTATGGTAAACCATTGCTCTTGTATGCCAATGACGGCTGAACAATACTATGTATGCGGAAAGTTGAAGACGGGAGGAGCAGCGCTTGTCTTGACCGCGTAACGATCGGAGAATTTCTCACACCACAACCCTTCGGCCGCAACTCATCCAAAAAGTTTGTTGCCATCTTTAAGTGCCCCAAACAACCCATGAAAAAGTATGAAAAATGATAAAAAAATTATTATAAATACAAAACACGTATTTAATTCAGCTTATAATACAATAAATATACTGAGTTACAAACTTGGTGCTTATTAATAAGTTTTAACCTGTTGATCAATTCCAACCGATGAAGAGTTCACCACACTTAGTTTTTTGGATTCTCCTTGATTAATTGGTTGTTATTCGTCCTTTTCCTCTCCCTCCATTTGGTTATTTTAGGGGATGGCGATTTTTTGTGAATATATATTTTTCCTCAATTCCACTAGATCTTATACAAAACACTTCTTTTTTTTTTGCATTTGCTTAAAAACGTTGGGCTGAACTTTTATTTACATATTTCTTGGTTTTGTACTATATTTGGTACATATTCGGCCATTTTTTTGGTAAAATATTAAGTTCTATTGCCTTTTTAAGCTTTTTTTTTTTTTTTTTTTCTTTAAAGTATCACTAATAATTTTCCTCCCTTCCCTCTCCAAAAAATAACCACCAATCAAATTTTTCGTAAAATTAATTTTTAAAAATATTTCTTATTTCAAAATAATCTCTGTTATTGGAAATTTTCGCTTTATTTTTGGGATAGGAACAACGAGCTTATCATATCAGACAGCTGGAATTTTTTTTATTTTGTCTGCTTGTCTTTTTTTTTACATGATTTATTGTAGTTACAAATATATTTTAAATCCTTCTTTTAAACTCGCATTTAAAAATTTTAAAAAAACCAGACTCTCTTGCTTGCATTTTCATGAGTCCAATCAACCTTTAATGCAGTCCCAATTGACTTTTAATTGAGCTCCAATACAAGTTTTTATGAGTCCCATCTGGTTTTTATGAGTCCCATCAAGTTTATATGAGTCCAATCGAGACTTAATGAGGTAACGACTGCGAACTTAAAACTTTTTTCCTCGCAAATTTGAAACTAGAAAAAATTATATTTTTTAGGCTGCATTATTTCGCACGATGAAACAAAATATTTGTCGAAGCATAAAAAATCTTTTCAAAGTTCACATTATTAATTTTTAAAAAGGCTATCATAAGAAATGACAGAACCTCATAAATTCGATTGGACTCATAACATGCCTGGAGGGGCAAAAAAAACTTTTCGTAAAAAAGCAGCAAAATACAAAAAGTTTAATAAAAACAGAATAATTGCCGGCTGAGTATTAAGGACCATATGAAGCACGACTAAATAATATTATAATTTTTTTTTTATACATACTTATCTTTATTTTTGACCGCTTTGTACCACATATTTTTTTTTGGTTGGCATCCCTGTAATTTTATCTTAAAAATTTTTGGTACTGTAAAAAAACAAAAAGATAGGATTGACAATTGCATTTTAAATAAAATTAATTTTTCAGAATTTACACTTCAGCTGTAAAAGCAACGACATGATTGTTTGAATGATGCTTTAGAGTCTGAATGTTCGATTGTCCTGAGTTACTTTATATATAATTATTTCTTTTGTTTCTAGATCTGAGCAATTGATTTAATCCGTTATGTGTCGTACTATTTTTCTTTATTTTAATGTGTATAAAATGGAGGCTTCTTTAATTCTTAACCATTTACGCATTACCTTTTATAGGAAAGAATTATATTTTCAATTATAATTATAAAATTTAAATTTCCAAAATTTTAATCATGGCATGCTGTTTTTAACCATGGCATTCATTTTGACATTTTCTTAGCTCTTATCTAAGATTCTTAAATTTTAAAGTTTTGCACGGGACCGGCGGGGACACTACATAACTTGAAAAACAATCCGTGAACGCATGCCAATGTTAGTATCACCAACGGAAAAACTTAGTTACGAGCAGCATCCCAATGGACATTTCTTATTTCAGGATCACAAATTTGTCCGGTAAAAGCATCAGCGTAAAAAGAAGTTGAAGGCATTTTTTAACCTTTTAAATATAAATGCTTTCTTATATATCTTTTTCATTACTTGGAGATTTTTCGGAATCCAACTGTTGTAGTGACTGCATATCCTTTCCATTTTACAAGCAGGTACTCGACATCGTTTTAGTTTTTTTATCTTCAAAATCCTTTCCAAGTCTCGTACGTTTGTTTCTTCTTGCTGTTGTTTTGGCCCCAAGGGTTTTAACACAATCGTTTGGCGTAGAAAACCAGCCCGCTATTATTGTCATATTGCCACTCGCAGGCGGTAAACACGGCGAACGCTCTGTGTGCCTTCTTGCCACCGTAGAACAGCTCCTCTGGTGAACCGTGGAAGGTAGCCTAATTTTCAATACTTGCAAGGATCTCCTAACCGGGAATCTTGGTTTTGGGGCGTGCCATCTTTATTTCTGCGCGCATCTGCATTTTTTTTCTTAACTCTCTCCGCATTTTTTTAATTTAAACGTCCACGTGCGCTTTTCAATCTTGACCTTTACGAGTGGTTAATTGCGTGACAATGTCGCATTTGTACGTGTTTTGCTCAGAGTATATCGTATGATACGGAAGCTCCTTTAATGCTCCGTTCATAAACGCTCGCTCACGCTATTCCGGCTGGAATTGCGCGATGTTAGGCACCAAAAAGTGCTCATGTCTTTTGAATGGCAAGAATTTCTGGACCGTCACGTGCCGTGAATTCTTTTACCCAGGTCCGTCTAAGCGAACCTTCCATAGAATTAGTTTTGACCCTTTTTAATATGACCGCGTCAAGCTGTGATCATGTTTTGTGCCCGTCTTGTCTTTCTAAGGTTCAAACAAACACGCTGTCGCGGCAAAGCGCTACAATGGTAATCAAAAAAACTATAGGTCAAATTTCAAGAAATCATTTTGGCGAGATTTTGAAAGAATAAAAACAATTGCACATGGTGACACTTCTCGTTGGGTTCGGTCGCCTCCCCGATTTTTTTTTTGTTGCAAAATTTTTATAGAGTACCCGTTCAATCTGTTGCTAAGCGGTGCCTCTGCCCCCACCATCATAGCACACCGGTCTGTGGTTTGGGTTTGTTGGACGACACTGTTGTACAAACGACTGCCGTTGGGTACAAGCATGGACGGTTGGTGGGTTTGACCTTGTCCCCGTTGGAGGTGTAAATAGCAAGCAGCCCCGATTTGGCCTTACGGTGGCATTGGCTTTGCCTAAAAAACATACCATGCACATGTAAATAACGACTTGGCGCATGGTTGTTTGGCCACATTTTTTTGCAAACAATTTGGGCGAACTTCCTTTTAGTTGCACCTCACATCCAACAAAAAAATAAACTAACCCAAAAAGCTCATTCGTTCGAAACGATTTCACTTTGGCGTGGTAGTTTTTAGGCGTGGGCCATTTTTGGCTCTTTGTTTATCTGTCGGGGTGGCGGTGAGGTTTTGGTTTTGTATCGTAAAACTACCACGAAAGAGCATCAATTTGGGTACACGTAGAGTTTTAACATCGTCCCGATTTTTTTTTAAATTCCATGGAATGAGTTTCTAAGGGGGTATTTCCCGTGCTGGAGACGACCTAAAAGTGTCATGGGGCGAACTTAAAAAATATCAATGGGCGAACCTAAAAAAGATGTAATCAGTCAATAATCAAGGGCATTAATGCATTACAAAAAGTGTCCAGTTGCAAATTAATGATACTTATTCTTTAATTGATAAATTAGAATGTATTAATTACTTCGAAACAAATATAATAAACAATATTTCAAAAGATTACTTATTATTATATTCACGACGCGTTTCGAAAAATGAACGAGAACTGTTTGACTAGTATTTTGCATAAATAATACAAAGAATGCCAATGCCAGCAATGGGTGCAAATTTTAATTCTATGAGAAAAAATGCCAAAATGTTGCAATTAGTAATCTAGGAAAAAATAAATCTACGTGCATGATATTCTTTTTTATTAATTTTTTTTGATTCGAATGAGTAAGTCTATTAGAACGTTCAGAAAAATTTCTAAAGCTTTTATTAATTGTATTTATAATTATGAATAATAGTAATTTGAATGTTGAATAACATTAGTAATTAAGCAAAAAATACAACTTACATGAATACATAAAATAATATTTAAAATATTGTAACTTAGGTAGAAATTTTCCTTCTCTGTCATTTTAAAATATAAAAAATGACTCAAAATTACAAAATTTATTCCTTTGCAGTTAAAATTGAGTCATCAGGTTTTTCGAGTTGAAATTTGTTGAAATTTTTTAGTTTAAAAAGTGCTCAGTATATGAGGTTTCGAGAAATTTCTCGGTCTTGACATACTCAATTTTCATACTTGCAATTTATTAATTTGTTAAAAATTATTTTGCTTTTAAGTAAAACTTGCACTTTAGGACTTCGTCCCAGAACTGGATTTTTTTGCTTGTTTTTAATAGTCTTATAAAAAATTCCGTTTAAAAATTTCAAAATATAAATTACGGAGAGTAATTTTCTTTTTTCATTTATTTTGCTTGAAATAGTTCATATTTTTCATCAATCTTTGGACACCAAATTGTATCCTAGCTGATCAAATAAAAAAATTGATTTCAAAATCTACACCTCACAATTTAGCCAGCTTTGAGATTTTTGGCGCGGATCTTCTCGATATTTAAATAGGTTGAAATGTGCAAGGACTCATTAAACTAAATTTGATGCATCCCCGGAATTTACCATAATGGTGAGTTAGGATTAATCAATTGCCATTTTTTTTTTTATCATTAACTCAAGATGACAATATCTTTTATTATTCCTTCAAAAGTCTGATACTTCATATGAGCACTCAGGCTCGTCTGGCAACAAAAAAACTTAATAGTTAAGAAGGCTAAGATTTTTCTTCTACCCATCCACGAAATTTTATTCTGAATCCCTTCAGAAATCATTACTATTAGACGTATTTCGGGCATTTCACTAAGCCTATGATGGAAAGTTAAGCCCTTGCAAAGTCTAAGTCTGGGCTTGAAGTAGATTTTTGAGAAAAAAAGTTTTTAACATTTATATTTTTGTGGTATTAAATTTTTTATTGCCAATTAGACTTTTTTAGCGTTTTGTTTCTCCACGCGCTTCTGTTGTTCATCTTGGCGCTGTTAGTTTTGGACGTTGTCTGTGCAAAAAGCATCACCAAAAAAATAAAAACAAAATCAAGCATAAACACTCGTCGTCATGTTAGACCTCGACATGCTGAGTCACCAATCCGAGTCTGACGAACAGCATCAAATGGGGCGACTTCTTGAGTGAACATGGACGACAAAAAGGACGAATGTCGGACCAATCGTGAAAGCCTGGATATTTTATGGGGCACCGCCCCCCCGAAGTTTTAAAAATGGATGCAAATTAAGGAAATTAAGTTATGATTGTAACATGCATTTTACACTTCATAATTTATTGTGGTTATTCTAAATGGTAAAAAACTTTTTCATAATACTTTTTTTAAATTTATTTATTTTCCTTGTGTTTTTTAGGCTTATACGATTTGACAATGTCATAAATAACTTAAAGAAGACGTAAAAGGACATTTGTATTGATTCTTTTCTGTGTTAGCAATGTTATTTGGTTACCTAAAAGCAAGTTGCCCATAAAATTAAATCAAGGTTGTTTTGCTTGCGTTTTTTTAATTGAATTTTCTTATATTTTAATGTTAAGTGTTTTTTTAAGTGAAGAGAATTTTTATAGTTATATCTACCCTTCTAAATAGTTTCATCTACAAACAAAAAAACTTCTTCTCATTTTTTGTAATTTTCAAAAATCTTTATATTTATTTTTGGCTTAAAACAGCAAGAAAAATGTGCATTTAAAAATTTTAAATGCCTATTTTCATGCATTTTTAGGATTTTTGTGCCTTTACATGCCTTTTTTGCATTTTTTTGGTGCCTATTATAGTGCCTTTTAGCGATTTTTGGTGCCTTTTTTCCGGTCTCTAATGATTACTTAAGTTTTCTATAATTTAAAGTTAATTTTGCAGGTTTGGTGGCGAAATATCTGAGAATATTTTTGTATTTAACTATTATCGTAAAAGTCCGAAATTCCGTTAAGATTATAATTAAGGAGCGGATTTGTATATACGCATTTACATTTTTTTTTGTGAACTTTTTCGGGCTAATATCAGTATAAATTTCTAGCTTGATTTGAAGCTTGCCAATGCCAGCAATGGGTGCAAATTTTAATTCTATGAGAAAAAAATGCCAAAAATAGTTGCAAATTAGTAATTCTAGGAAAAAATAAAACTACTGCATGAATTCTTTTTTATTAATTTTTTTTTGATTCGAATGAGTAAGTTCTATTAGAACGTTCAGAAAAATTTCTAAAGCTTTTTATTAATTGTATTTATAATTATGAATAAATAGTATATTTGAATGTTGAATAACATTAGTAAAATTAAGCAAAAAATACAACTTACATGAATACAATTAAAATAATATTTTAAAATATTGTAACTATAGGTAAGAAAATTTTCCTTCTCTGTCATTTTAAAATATAAAAGAATGACTCAAAATTACAAAATTTATTCCGTTGCAGTTAAAATTGGAGTCAATTCAGGTTTTTCGAGTTGAAATATTGTTGAAATTTTTAGTTTAAAAAGTGCTCAGTATAGGAGGAGTTCGAGAAATTTCTCGGTCTTGACATACTCTAATTTTCATAATTGCAAATTTATTAAATTTGTTAAAAAATTATTTTGCTTTTAAGTAAATACTTGCACTTTAGGACTTCGTCCCAGAACTGGATTTTTTTGCTTGTTTTTAATAGTCTTTAATAAAAAATTCAGTTTAAAATTTCAAAATATAAATTACGGAGAGTAATTTCTTTTTTCATTTATTTGCGTTGAAATAAGTTCATATTTTTCATCAATCTTTTGACACCAAATTGTTATCCTAGGCTGATCAAATAAAAAAATTGATTTCAAAATCTAACACTCACAATTTAGCCAGCTTTGAGATTTTGGCGCGGATCTTCTCGATATTTAAATAGGTTGAAATGTGCAAGGACTCATTAAACTAAAATTTGTGCATCCCCGTTGAATATTACCATAAATGGTGAGTTAAGTGATTAATCAATTGTCATTTTTTTTTATCATTTAACTCAAAGATGACAATATCTTTATTTATTCCTTCAAAAGTCTGATACTTCATAAGTGAGCACTCAGGCTCGTCTGGCAACAAAAAAAACTTAATAGTTAAGAAGGCTAAGATTTTCTTCTACCCATCCACGAAATTTTATTCTGAAATCCACTTCAGAAATCATTACTATTAGACGTATTTCGGCATTTCACTAAGCCTATGATGGAAAGTTAAGCCCTTGCAAAGTCTAAGTCTGGGCTTGAAAGTAGATTTTTGAGAATAAAAAAAGTTTTTAACATTTATATTTTTGTGGATATTAAATTTTTATATGCCTAATTAGACTTTTTTAGCGTTGTTTCTCCACCGCGCTTCTGTTGTTCATCTTGGCGCTGTTAGTGTTGGACGTTGTCATGTGCAAAAAGCATCACCAAAAAAATAAAAACAAAAATAAGCATAAACACTCGTCGTCATGTTCAGACTCGACATCTGAGTCCAACCAATCCGAGTCTGACGAACATGCATCAAAATGGGGCGACTTCTTGAGTGAACATGGACGACAAAAAGGACGAATGCGGAACCAAATCGTCGAAAGCCTGGATATTTATGGGGCACGCCGAAAGTTTTAAAAATGGATGGCAAAATTAAGGAAAATTAAAGTTATGATTGTAACAATGCATTTTACCATTCATAATATTTTGTGTTATTCTAAATGGTAAATAAAAATTTTTCAATAAATACTTTTTTAAAATTTATTATTTTAATTGTGTTTTTAGGCTTATACTATTTGACAATGTCATAAATAACTTAAAGAAGACGTAAAAGGACATTTGTATTGATTTCTTTTCTGTGTTTAGCAATGTTATTTGGTTACCTAAAAGCAAGTTGCCCATAAAATTAAATCAAGGTTGTTTTGCTTGCGTTTTTTTAATTGAATTTTCTTATATTTTAATGTTAAGTGTTTTTTTAAGTGAAGAGAATTTTTATAGTTATATCTACCCTTCTAAATAGTTTCATCTACAAACAAAAAAACTTCTTCTCATTTTTTGTAATTTTCAAAAATCTTTATATTTATTTTTGGCTTTAAAACAGCAAGAAAAATGTGCATTTAAAAATTTTAAATGCCTATTTTCATGCATTTTTAGGATTTTTGTGCCTTTTACATGCCTTTTTTGCATTTTTTTGGTGCCTATTATAGTGCCTTTTTAGCGATTTTTGGTGCCTTTTTTCCGGTCTCTAATGATTACTTAAGTTTTCTATAATTTAAAGTTAATTTTGCAGGTTTGGTGGCGAAATATCTGAGAATATTTTTGTATTTAACTATTATCGTAAAAGTCCGAAATTCCGTTAAGATTATAATTAAGGAGCGGATTTGTATATACGCATTTACATTTTTTTTTGTGAACTTTTTCGGGCTAATATCAGTATAAATTTCTAGCTTGATTTGAAGCTTCTAGGATGAAATTTTATTTCCACTCGGGTTTTTGTCATTATTTAGGCATTTTTGAAAAAAAAAATTGCATAATTAAATGCAATACACATGAAAAATACATCTCTAGAACCAACTTTAGAAAAATTATCAAAAAATACTCCATAAAAATGAAAAATTGAATTTCTTGGAAAATTTTAGAAAATCAAAAATAATCTTCCAAATTTTCAAAATCTTTTATCAAATATTACACTTTCACTCCGTTTTAAAAGTTGAAGCAAATTCGAGTCGGAAAGGAACAACTCATAAGCACCTGAAGAATCAAAATTTGGGTTGTATTTTTGCCCTATTTTTCTGCGGTGATATTAAGATTAGCTTAAATTTATGTTAAGGTGGGCCGGCGGTGCCGATAGGCGCCGCCGGGAAAATCTTTGAGAAAGTGAATAAATTTATAGAGAAAACTTGTGTAAAAAAGACCAATTTTTGACATATTTTTGTTAGAAAATAGCGAAAAATGAAGAATAAATCCTAAAATTTAGCATTTTGTATAATAAATTGAAATAAAATTCAAAACCATAAAATAGTGGCAAATAGGGGCAATTTTAAAAATAGTGGCAAAATAGTGGCAAGACCCTCAGAATGGCTAAAAAAACCACACTGACTGGGGGGGGGCGCCCCCCAAATCCGCTCCGGACCCCTCCCTTCAGAATTCTAAGTGCTCCATGGGCCAAATAAACTAAATCGTTGTTTTCCAGTTTAAATTTCATTTGCCTTTCCAGTTTAAATTTCATTTTGCCTTTCCGGTTTAAATTTCATTTTGCCTTTCCGGTTTACATTTCACTTGGATTTCCGGTTTACATTTCATTTATTTTCCGATTTACATTTCACTTGGATTTCCGGTTTACATTTCATTTATTTTCCGGTTTACATTTCATTTGGCTTTTGGTTTACATTTCATTTGCCTTTCCGGTTTACATTTTGTTCGTTGGTTTTCCGGTTTACATTTCATTTTGGTCAGCCAAAGTAATTTTGATATTTTGTAGTCTTTTACCCAACAAAAAAAAGTTTAATTAATCTAAATTTTACCGGTTTTCCTAATATTTCTCTCCCTTTTTCACCAGTTTATGGGGTTTCTTATTTTAGCAATTATTTTTGGGGGTTTTTAGCAATTTTTAGGTATGAATTTCGCGGCTTTAGCACCTAAAATCCTATCTATTTATTAAAGTTCCGGTTTATACGAAGGATCCAATTGAAAAAGTTAAATTTGCGGTCCTTTCGGGATAATTAAAAAATCTTAATCAAAAGATTTAATAGTTTTTGGGGAAAAAGAAATAAAAACAAATTTGAGCAATTCCATTAATTTCTACCATTTGGTGTTTTTATTACGGTATGGTATTGCATCGTACATGACGGTGCTAGGTCGTTTCATAAAAACCGCCACTATGGGCGTTTCATAAAAACCGCCAATTTTAAATATTTTCCGAGAAAAATTTCAAAACTTTGCTCCAACGCAACAAAATTTTGTGATTGAGATTTAAGAAAGTTATAGCCATAAAAGTGCAAAAAATTCATTTTCATTGTCATAAAAAGAATCGAATTTTTTGAAAATTGGCTAGCTAATATAGCTAATAATTTTTACCGGGAATTACCAAGAAAAGTTATGGAGAGTTTTTGTCGAAAATTTATCAAATTGGCGGATTTTTAAAACGCCCGATGTGTTGCCATTGGAGAGCGGCATACCACTAGAAAATTAAGTGGAAAAATTAAACTTGCGATATATTAAAAAACACATTTTAATTTTAATTGAATTTATTTTTTTCTCATAATGTGCCGCCTTTAGATGAATGTGTGTGTATTTGTCCTCAAAGCCTTGCAGAGACACCAAATCGCCGTACTCCGCCTGCTTCTCCTCCAGCCTTTTCTGCTCTGCGTGTCATTTGCCTCGCCTCATGTCAGTCCAACATCGGCAACAAAAAGCGGATCACTTCGCCAGGGACATGAAAATTTGAAATTTTCAACAAATTGTAATAAAATTAATTACTGTAGGGTGGGACCTCGACCCTGATAAAAATCAGCCGGTCTTAAACAAATGAAAAAATAGCAAACCGATTTAAATTTGGTGAGGCGAATGTTTTTGAAGCGAATCAAAAAATTCTGAAAATTTAAATTTACAGGCAAAAAAAAATGCCTGAATAAATGTTTTTTAAAAATATTGGCACAATTTTAATAATTATATTTTTGTAAGCTTTTGATTTTTTGGCGTTTGCAAAAATGGCTGATTTATTTAGAAAATTTTTTTGTTTACTTCTGTAGGGCACTCAATCAATCGATAGTTCGCCAATATTTTTTAATTTGAGAAGCAGGACATTTCTGCCTCCCGCATTTCTGCCCACATTTTTGGCCCTGGCATAGTTTCGACCATAAGCGAAAAATACACAAGTTTCAATAAAAAATGAACAAAAATTTTTAACATTTCTAAGAATTTTACTCTGTTGGCAAGCCAACACTCTTTTACACTACCTTCTCGACTAATAGCCAAATCATGAGGGCCGAAGAACTGGGCCCACACCACTGGGGCAATATGCGGGGATCGAATACGCCCGATTCATTTTTAGACTATAATATCATCATTGTACCGGTTGATCATTAGTGTTTTCTGAGTGATCGCCATAATATCCTTCCAGCAGCTCCATTTGCCCCGCCCAACCGCCAAATTGGTTGTTGTTTTTGTTAGTGAATAATAAAATAAAAAATAAAATTGAAATACAATAGCACATGGACCAAAGTTTCACACGATAATCAGTCATTTAATTGTAATTGCTGCGGAAATTGACATTTTTCCTAGCCAGAGACATGACAAGCTGGGAAACTATTTTTAGTTCAGTAAAAATAATTTTTCTATACAGAATTTATTAATGTTTGTGAATTTGGCGAAGTTTTTGAAATTTTGGTGTATTTTGATCACAGATTTTGCACAAAAAGACTAATTTTTGGTAATTTTGGAGATAAATTTTGAAGATCTAAGCCCGGGTTTGCCAATAGGCGCTACAGGGGAAATTTTCAAGGTTTTGATAGTTTGCTTATACATATAGGAAAAAAATATAATCAAAAAAACCTCCAAATAAACAAAATATTAAGAAAATGTGTAAAAAAAATTTTAAATCAAGTGTACTAAAGTTGGGACTGGAAATAAGGCTAAAAACCGATTTCGGTTTTCGGTTAACCGGGTATCAGCCAAAAACCGAAACCGAAAACCGGGGGTAGCAAAACCGGCTAACCGAAAACCGGGGGGACCGGTTTTAAACCGATTTTGATCAACCCTAGTAATCATATTATTTTGAAATAATTTGTAATTTTTAATAAACGTACAATTTTTATTTTAGATTATTACATTTTTACCTTCTTTATTTAATCCTTTATATATTTATGTTTTAAACTAATAATAATAATGTAGTGGGCATTTTAAAATGTTAAATTATCTTGCGCTGAAAAGGTAAAAAATTCTCTTTGTAGACGAGCGTTTTTTTTAAAGAATATATATAATATAATAAAAATATTTGTTATAAGCAAAGATTCTTCTATTAATTTTTATAAATTTCAAAATTATTATTCATTTGGATATTATGGAATATTTTTTACATTTTATTTTTTCATATAATTTTTTTTGGGTATTTAAAAAACCAATAACATTGCCATTCTATCAAACTTTATTCAGATTTTTTAATAAGTAGGTTTTTTTTTAAATAAAAGGTTTGCATTTTACTGAAGGTATCGTCCGTAATGTTTTTAGCTAATAATCCTTTCTAAAATTATTTAATTTAATTTATCTTTTGGTGAATTTTTTGAAAATTTTCATTGTCTGTTAAATTTTTACATATTTTTGAAGAATTTTTTTTTCTTTTTTTTTTATATTTTGCGATATTTACATATTATTGTTAAAAAATCTTTTTTTTTTAATTAAATTATTTTTTATTTATTTTTTGCCAATTTTTTACATTTAATTATTTAATATGTTTTATCATTCCTCCGTGTTGTTGTTTGTTTTCGAGGTATAATCAATTATTTTAATAAATATGCTTTTATTTGTTTTTAATGTCATTAAAAAAATAAAATAAATATTACTATTTTAATTTTATGTAAAAAGCTGTTGAAATCATGCCACCTGAATTTTACTTTATTTTGAAATATTATAAGTATATTGGAAGGGCAGTGCTGCATCAATACTCATACATATTATTATATGATTTTTTATTTTTTTTATTTTTTGTCTTTTTGTATAGAAATTTTTTCTTCATTTAAATTTGCGGGGTTTACATTTTCTTTTTTAAATTCAAATATTTTTTATACGAAAAATGACAACATTTGAATTTTGACTTAATTCCGAGTATTAAAAGCCTAAAGATTGTTAAATCTTGAGTGGGTGATATGCATATAGTGACTTAATAATTTGATCGACTTTTTTTTTATTTTTAAAGTACTTTTTTGATTTTTAATATCTCATTTCGTTTTTTCACATATTTTTAAACTCATTTATTCTCTGTTATCTTTTTTTGTTTTGCACTTTACATAGTTTAAATTACTATTATTTCTTTCATGTTCTTTTTTCAAAAAATAGTATATATTTGTTAACTTTTTTTTAAAAATCAGATTTAATAAACCTATCAAAGAAAATTGATATAATCAACAAAACTAGCGCCTGCGTGCATGCGTGGGTATCGGATTCAAAGCGCTTCGCGCTTATCGAGCTTCGCTACCTAGGCGTTGTAACTGTGTTAGGGTCTTGGCGTCAGCCGACGTGCACTTGGTTTCACCCCATATGATTGGAGTGGACACATTGATAAAACGCAATGGAAACCGGAAGTGCCCTAACAAAACACGTCATGACCCTCCTCCCTCCCTTTAGTCCAGGCGTTGGCACGCTTTGCGATTGAGCGCTAAATGGCAAGTCATCTGAAGGCCCTACAAGGGCTGACCGGTTTCAAGACCCCGCTCCAGATTTCTCACCACCTTCGCACCCAATAAATGCAGATGGGAATGGGTTGACATCTCTCAAAAAACGCTATGCCAACTGCTCTGGACTAAAGCTGGCTCATTGCAATTTGAGCATATTGGTCGCCACAATGTTCAGCACTTTGGCTCGGCCCTGGGCATCCGTCTCCCGGTTTGGGGCGTTCACACGAACATTGCCACCGTCCGTTGCCCGTGAGAAGGCCGTGTACAATTGACCATGGGAAAATACTTCTTTTTCCAAGTCAATGCCGACAGTGCGGATTGTTTGACCTTGACCTTTTTGAATAGTCATGGCGAATGCAAGTTTAATTGGGAACTGCAAACGCTCGTATTTGAGGCCGCCAGGCGTCTTGTCCTCGTAAACATTGCGAGATCTTTCAAGAAAGAACCTCACTTGGCCGCTAATAGCATTGCTATTGATTACACGCCCAATAAGGCGATCATCGCCAAGTTCTTCGAGAACAATGCGTGTTCCATTGATCAGCCCTTCCTTATCACTTTTGTTGATAAGAAGAACAACGACGCTCCCGACTTTAAGCCGGAGACTGTGCGGGGGCATGCCCGAGTCTGTGCGCCGGTTCAATGCAGCCACTTCGGACTCGATCTCATCGATGTCCAGCGGGCGATCGTCAAGGGGTTTGTCAGTGGACAAGTATTCCCTCACTTGACCTGCCACATTCGCCATCATTATCTCGTTGATTTCGTCGCACGTGTCAATGTGCGGAGCGAGAATCAAACGGTTGAGCAGCTCTTTGTCATTGCCAAGAAGTTGTTGGAAGTTTGGATAGACAAAGTCAATCAGCTCTTCCTTGCTCTTTACGAGGAATTGCGGGGGAACCCAGAAGTGTTCACCTGTCTCTCCGAGCCCCATTTGGCGGCACATTTGCAAGTACGCTTGCTGGCCTTGGCCCAATCTCTGGTTGATGGTTAATTTCATCTAGGTGAATTGACCATACAACGAAGAAGTTTGAAAACAGGCCGTAACTTGTGCAGTTAAGCCTTCATGAGGCACGACCGGCAGCGACTGTTTGAAATCACCGCTGAAGATGACTGTTTTTCCTCCAAAAAGAAGGTCCTTGTGCTGGCGAATTGCCATTTCTTTGCACACTCGGTCGATGACCTCGATCACCGTGTTGTGAAGCATGGTAATCTCATCAATGATGATGAGTTGGGCCTCACGGATCCGACGGGCAAAGAAACTCTCATGCGGAATGCTTGGGAGCTTGTCCAGCGAGACTTCTCTGCCCAGACGGAAGGTGGAATGAGCCGTTTTCCCATACGGCAACAATATTGCTGCACACCCAGTGGATGCCGTTGCAAGCACTTTCAGGGTGTAGGGGGCCTTTCTCAAGCGCCTGATGATTTGGCCAAATAGGAAAGTTTTTCCTGTCCCTCCGTCGCCGTATATAAAGAAACGGCGAGGCACAGTCAGATCTTTGGGATCAGACTTTATTGCCTTGACAACAGCATCGAAGACCTTCTGCTGGTCGCTGTTGAGTGACGGTAGGGTGTTTTGCTGAGGCCGAGGATTTGGTTGCCCAGGAGGCAAATTCAAATCATCATCGCCAAAGAAAAATTCATCAATTGCATTATCGGTATTTTTGGCAATGGAATTTGGCGGGTCTGGCAAGCCAAAGTGCACACAGCTGAACCCAAAGTTGTGCAGCCGCCAATCAATGTCGGCTAAAGCTTTTAGTTCTGCGACTTGGCGTTGTGCCAAAGTTGTAATGCCTTGTGGATTGTACATTTGGTCCTTGTACTTGTTCCACAATTCAATGGGATTACTCGGCTTCCCATAGACAAGAATGCTTACAAAGAGCCATCTCATTTGGTCAGGCCATCGCGAAAGTGCTGCCTCTGATAGGGTTTTGTCCCAGATTTTGTCGTCTTCAAGAAGACCATGCCTTATAGCAGCCTCCGTGAATGAGGTGCAAGGCTGCCCATTGACCACTTTAAGATGCTCAGGGTCACCAGGAAAGTGGCGCATAAGTGAATAGAGCGCAAACCTTTCCGGGTCCGACGGTGGGACGGGGACAATTCGGCCAATTGGAGGCCTTTTGGAAAGCATATATTTCCTTTTGATCCATTTGTCCTTAGCCCATCGGAATTGTTCCGGGACTTTTTCAAAGAGCATGTCTTTTAATTTAGAATCATGCCTCCATTCATTTTGCCATTGTTTCCAATAGGCAGAACATTGGGTTTCTGGGAGTTCGCCTTGCTGGATTTGTTGAGCTCTGCTCACCAGCTGGAAAGCCCTATACACAATGGGCTGTTGATCTGGCAAATGAATGCTCAATTTGACAACCTGGTGCGAAAGACGGGCAAATGGCATGGAGTGAACAATGGCATATGCTTCCGTAGCACCACGGAAGTTCATTCTGGCATATTGAGCCGGCTCATCAATACCGATTTTACTGCCGGTTTCCTCCTTGCACTCGACATAACAATGCCCAGGCCCTTTGAAAGGGTATTTGAGCGCATACTTTATATTTGCCTTATTACCGTATGCAAAAAGTACATTATGGTGTACTCGGTAACGGAGCAAAATATATGGGTTATACGGCACGACTTGCGAATTGTCGTATATTAAGCCGTTAACCTCAATATTCGCGCCACCATCGGATGGGCTTGGCCGGTAATATAACGCAGGCCTGTCGGGTCGCAAAATCATACATTTTGAGTACGGGGCTGGGAATCCCTTTTTGCAACGCCCGTTATTTTCGTCACGAGGACCACACCAACTGTCACTGCACCTATGCAGTTGCATATGCATCAATTCGCGTATTTCCCTATGCATTTTCGCCATGGGCGTGTCATCGTCTTTGTCTGGTAACGATGGAATATGCGCCCATATATATTCTTTAATGACATCTGGATTTGCTTCCAGATCTGTTTGGGCCACAATGTGTGCATGTGGACCTCCACGGCCTTGGAACTCCATGGACTCTCCCGATCCAAGGATTGTTCCAAAGAACTTCTTTTCATAAAGCTCTTCGTGGAACTTAGCAATTTTGCTTTTCCAAACACGCATCCACATGTCAAACCGGTCAGTGTATACTTGACCGTTGTTGTACATGTTCTCTTTGAACTCTGGCCATTCCCTGTTGTTCGTGAAAGTGATGAAGAGACGCGCTTTCTTTGCGTCGTGACACCGCGCAAAAATGGTGTTGCAATCTTCATACATCTTTTTCCAATATTGGAGAGAGTTAATGATATGTTCGGAAAGGCGAACAACACTACCAATGTCATCAACAGTTTTTTGTTGGGCATTGGGGTTCTGCTTCGCCTGCTGCTTGTTGTATTGGTTAACCAAATACTGCAGCAAATTTTTGGGCGTGCTGATCCTCAGGTCCATATCAGGCCTGCGCAAAAATGTGGCAACTTGCCAATCAATTTTTGCTGCCTGGTCAAGAATCCATCGCTGACCAAGGCCACCACCACACGATAAGATGTGGTGGTATTGCAGCTTAATATTTTCATCCCTTATGGCTAGATAATATTTGCAATAATCTCGAAGGGAGACAAATTTTTTAGATTTGTCAATTCGGCTATACAATGATGTTGATGCGAGAGATCCTGCATCGGATTCTGCCACTGATCCTGCATCAGAAGACGCAACAGATTCAGTCTCACATAAAGCATTGTCGGACTCAGCCTCCGAGTCGAAAAGACCTGCGCCACTTTGTGCGCTTTTTTGCTTACGCGATGGCGGCTTCGCATATTTAATGCCTGTTATATACCCATCATCGCCCATTGGCTTGATCAATGGATATGTTAGACTGTCAGTCCAAGGACTGAAAGGAGCAATTTCCTTTAATTGCCCCTGCTTGTTTTCAACCCAAATCCCCTTTGGTGGGGGCGCTCCACTGGGATCCGCATGAATAGCGAACATCCCTTCACCCGTAGAAGGGGTGATAATTTGGTGAGGGTGGAGTTTTGGGTCTTTCAGAGCAGCAGGAGTTCTGCGCTGATCCAGCAACGTCATTCGGAAGAAGCGAAGCTCTTCCGGCTTTTGCTGTTTGAGGAGCTCCTTTAGCTGCTCACGCGCCTGCTTATATGCTTCCGCAGCAGGGTGATTTGCTTGAATCATTTGTTGCAAGAGATCAAGGGTCTGCTCATTGAGTTCATGACCTTGCACAAACTCATCTTCGTTTGCGATTTTTGCCCCAGTAAAAGTTGGGTTATTTCGTCGTTGCTCCATAGCCTCAACTGGGTCCAGAATATACAACTGGCCGAAGCCAGGAATCTGGGTTGTGCCAGCCTGCATACTGCTTATGCGGCGATGGAATTCTCCATTAAGAATAACGGCCATCGGCCCGCCAGCTGGGCTTGGCTTGTTTCCAGCGGATATGCTCGCAAATTGGAGTAGGTTATTGTAACGCGACATATGCCGCACGAACTCTTTGCCCTGTTTGGGTTGGTTTTCAACAACGATAAGCTTTATGAGCTCATCAGGGTGTGGGTTCAGTTTTGGTAACATAACTCTTCCGTTACGGCAGCAAATGCTGCAGTCTTCATGATTAAAGAGATGTGCTTCACAGTCGCAACATTTTTTGTCGCCAAGTTTTCCGGCGTCACAATACTCCGGGTAATGTTTGGCTGCCGCTGCAGCACAGCACCACCCCTTGTGAAACGTATGGCAACGTTTGGTAAACGGTGCTGACGGTCCCAACGAATTAGCTGGTGGGGGGCGCTTTGGTGCCGGTGAAGGCGAACGGCTAACAGATGCTGAAAGCCTTTTCTGAACGCGCAAGGATCGCTAAAATTGAAATACAATAGCACATGGACCAAAGTTTCACACGATAATCAGTCATTTAATTGTAATTGCTGCGGAACAAAAAGACTAATTTTTGTGAATTTTGGAGATAAATTTTGAAGATCTAAGCCCGGGTTTGCCAATAGGCGCTACAGGGGAAATTTTCAAGGTTTTGATAGTTTGCTTATACATATAGGAAAAAAATATAATCAAAAAAACCTCCAAATAAACAAAATATTAAGAAAATGTGTAAAAAAAATTTTAAATCAAGTGTACTAAAGTTGGGACTGGAAATAAGGCTAAAAACCGATTTCGGTTTTCGGTTAACCGGGTATCAGCCAAAAACCGAAACCGAAAACCGGGGGTAGCAAAACCGGCTAACCGAAAACCGGGGGGACCGGTTTTAAACCGATTTTGATCAACCCTAGTAATCATATTATTTTGAAATAATTTGTAATTTTTAATAAACGTACAATTTTTATTTTAGATTATTACATTTTTACCTTCTTTATTTAATCCTTTATTATATTTATGTTTTAAACTAATAATAATAATGTAGTGGGCATTTTAAAATGTTAAATTATCTTGCGCTGAAAAGGTAAAAAATTCTCTTTGTAGACGAGCGTTTTTTTTAAAGAATATATATAATATAATAAAAATATTTGTTATAAGCAAAGATTCTTCTATTAATTTTTATAAATTTCAAAATTATTATTCATTTGGATATTATGGAATATTTTTTACATTTTATTTTTTCATATAATTTTTTTTGGGTATTTAAAAAACCAATAACATTGCCATTCTATCAAACTTTATTCAGATTTTTTAATAAGTAGGTTTTTTTTTAAATAAAAGGTTTGCATTTTACTGAAGGTATCGTCCGTAATGTTTTTAGCTAATAATCCTTTCTAAAATTATTTAATTTAATTTATCTTTTGGTGAATTTTTTGAAAATTTTCATTGTCTGTTAAATTTTTACATATTTTTGAAGAATTTTTTTTTCTTTTTTTTTTATATTTTGCGATATTTACATATTATTGTTAAAAAATCTTTTTTTTTTTAATTAAATTATTTTTATTTATTTTTTGCCAATTTTTTACATTTAATTATTTAATATGTTTTATCATTCCTCCGTGTTGTTGTTTGTTTTCGAGGTATAATCAATTATTTAATAAATATGCTTTTATTTGTTTTTAATGTCATTAAAAAAATAAAATAATATTACTATTTTAATTTTATGTAAAAAGCTGTTGAAATCATGCCACCTGAATTTTACTTTATTTTGAAATATTATAAGTATATTGGAAGGGCAGTGCTGCATCAATACTCATACATATTATTATATGATTTTTTATTTTTTTTATTTTTTGTCTTTTTGTATAGAAATTTTTTCTTCATTTAAATTTGCGGGGTTTACATTTTCTTTTTTAAATTCAAATATTTTTTATACGAAAAATGACAACATTTGAATTTTGACTTAATTCCGAGTATTAAAAGCCTAAAGATTGTTAAATCTTGAGTGGGTGATATGCATATAGTGACTTAATAATTTGATCGACTTTTTTTTTATTTTTAAAGTACTTTTTTGATTTTTAATATCTCATTTCGTTTTTTCACATATTTTTAAACTCATTTATTCTCTGTTATCTTTTTTTGTTTTGCACTTTACATAGTTTAAATTACTATTATTTCTTTCATGTTCTTTTTTCAAAAAATAGTATATATTTGTTAACTTTTTTTTAAAAATCAGATTTAATAAACCTATCAAGAAAATTGATATAATCAACAAACTAGCGCCTGCGTGCATGCGTGGGTATCGGATTCAAAGCGCTTCGCGCTTATCGAGCTTCGCTACCTAGGCGTTGTAACTGTGTTAGGGTCTTGGCGTCAGCCGACGTGCACTTGGTTTCACCCCATATGATTGGAGTGGACACATTGATAAAACGCAATGGAAACCGGAAGTGCCCTAACAAAACACGTCATGACCCTCCTCCCTCCCTTTAGTCCAGGCGTTGGCACGCTTTGCGATTGAGCGCTAAATGGCAAGTCATCTGAAGGCCCTACAAGGGCTGACCGGTTTCAAGACCCCGCTCCAGATTTCTCACCACCTTCGCACCCAATAAATGCAGATGGGAATGGGTTGACATCTCTCAAAAAACGCTATGCCAACTGCTCTGGACTAAAGCTGGCTCATTGCAATTTGAGCATATTGGTCGCCACAATGTTCAGCACTTTGGCTCGGCCCTGGGCATCCGTCTCCCGGTTTGGGGCGTTCACACGAACATTGCCACCGTCCGTTGCCCGTGAGAAGGCCGTGTACAATTGACCATGGGAAAATACTTCTTTTTCCAAGTCAATGCCGACAGTGCGGATTGTTTGACCTTGACCTTTTTGAATAGTCATGGCGAATGCAAGTTTAATTGGGAACTGCAAACGCTCGTATTTGAGGCCGCCAGGCGTCTTGTCCTCGTAAACATTGCGAGATCTTTCAAGAAAGAACCTCACTTGGCCGCTAATAGCATTGCTATTGATTACACGCCCAATAAGGCGATCATCGCCAAGTTCTTCGAGAACAATGCGTGTTCCATTGATCAGCCCTTCCTTATCACTTTTGTTGATAAGAAGAACAACGACGCTCCCGACTTTAAGCCGGAGACTGTGCGGGGGCATGCCCGAGTCTGTGCGCCGGTTCAATGCAGCCACTTCGGACTCGATCTCATCGATGTCCAGCGGGCGATCGTCAAGGGGTTTGTCAGTGGACAAGTATTCCCTCACTTGACCTGAGCACTTTTCATTCAAACTGGGATTTATTGTGGATTTTTGGTACCAAATTAGGATTTTCAATGCTCTAATGAGGTTTTAGAAACTTTGAACCACATATCTGATTAAATCATTATGCTTTACTTATTGTTAACCAGGGCTCCCAAGTGTGAGGCTTTAACCTCATTTTGGGTTTTTGAAAGGCCATGAGGCTAAATTTTCTAAATGAGGTTTTTGATAGTTCGATTTTCTGATTACTTATTGTGGTTTTAGAAAAAAAAATCATCAAAAATAGAGAGTGAGAAAAAAAGATTGATTTTACTTCTCTTTTTTGCCAACCAAATGAGGCTTTTGAAAATTTCATCTGGGAGCCTTATTTAAAGTTATTTAATTTTTCGGTTCGGTTTCGGTTAACCGAAAACGACCGGTTTGGGTTCGTTTGGTTCGGTTTCAAAGAATTTCCAGAAACCGCCAACCTTAAGCGTGACAGTAGCAA
>JBDPZO010000291.1:0-11961 GCA_039877585.1 Heterodera filipjevi | reverse complement strand
GAAAATTGTGTGTAATGTGAAAAGGAAAGAATGAAATATAATTTTTTTTTATATATATGTACATAAGGACTGATTAGGTGAGCGGACGAATTGTACGTTTTGGCTGGGTGACGAATCGTTGCCGGACGAATCGTAGTTTTTTGCAGCGCGGACGAATCGTCACTTTTTTAGTGAGCGGACGAATCGTTGCCGAACGAATCATTGCCGGACGAATCGTAGTTTTTTGGCTGGGCGGACGAATCGTACATTTTTGGCTGGGCGGACGAATCGTCGTTCGGACGAATCGTCATGTTGCCCCCCTACCGTTCTAATTATGCTAAATGTCTAATTCGATATTTTCAAATCATGCTTCACTTAGCTATTCTTAAATGTTTAGTAATCAGATTAAGTGGAAGGATCTGGAATTTTAGTACCAAAACGAAATTCAAGCAACAATTTTGATGACAAAGAATGAGAACATAAATATTCACATAACAGAGTTTTCTTCAAATTTTAAAAACACACCCTCAAAATTGGGGACGGGCATTCAACTCGTTTTTGGCCAACTCGTTTTTGTTACGACTCGTTTTGACTCACTCGTTTTTGTCTCACTCGTTTTTATTGTCTTAACTCGTTTTTTATTGTCTCAATCGTTTTTCGGGTTGAAAAACCCTAAATCGAAGGGAAACGAAAGGGAAAAAATAAAGCCGGGGTTGTTTGCCAATGTTCTGCCGCTTTTGCCTGTGCCAATAAATCCATCACAAATGTGCCAAATGCATAATGCCTTTTTGATGCAAATTCGTATCAGCATTATTTGGGTTTGAATCTTAAAATGTTCGAAAAAGATTTGAACAATTTTTGGGTCCGATGGATTGACAGAAAAATTGTCAATGGCTTTTTTATAAGAATTTGTGCCATTTCTATCACTTTATACAATGTCGGTGGACTGCATTTTGACAAAAGATACAAAAGTCGAAATTTGTTTCTTGAAATAAAAAAAATTAATGAATATAATCTCTGGCACTCGATTATGCCAAAATTCCCGTTCCTGCCATTAATATACCGGAGGGCTTTTCGAACACCGCTTTTATCGGGATTCGGTCTCAACATTAACCATGATCAAAGTCATGTACACAGATAGGATCAGGATTAGGATTTGGTAATCGCACCCGAACCGGATTCAGGATAAAAATCCGGGTTTTTCGGGCTCCGGTTAGGTCCATTTTTCCAAAAAACCCACCTGGATCAAGAACAGGAGTCCGGAAAATAAAAAAAATTCGGACGAGGCAGATTCGGTATTTTCTCATTTAAGAAATATTACATGAATTACCATTTATATTTGCGCTTTCTAATTCACCTTCGTCTTTTAAATACCAAAATAGGGCAAATTCCAATTCGGCAAATTGATTTGGACCATTTCATGCTCCACATTAATTTGGTATTTGAAATGATAGTATGAAATTGTTTTTTGACTAAATGATGTGCAAAATGCGTTTGTTACTCTTCTTCCATATTTAGGAAATCCTTATCATCATTATCTCATTTTTAATTTTCAATTTTTAAATTAATCATTGTTTATTTTATGTTATTAAATATATATATATATATAAAAAACCAATGAAAAACCACTTTTTTATTTTATTTTTTTTTATTTATTTTTTTATTGGTTTTTAAGGCTTTTTTTTTTATACTGTATTCCCTCGATTAGATCCCCCCTCCCCCTCGAGTAGAGCCCCCCTTCGATTATAGCCCCCCTTTTGAGGGGGGTTGAACAATAGAGCCCCGGGGGATCTATTCGAGGGAAACGGTATATAATATATTATAATAATGGTACCACCGCCCTTTTTCGCCCCTCACAAAAATTGAAAAGCAGAAAAAAAAGTCAAAAGGTCATTTCTTTCAGTTTTCACATTGTTGAGTTTTTGGTCGTAACTTTTTTCTTGATCCACCAATTTTTATAAACTTGATGTTATTCGAAAGCTATAAGTGTTTGGAAACTATCATTAAGCAGATGTTAAATGATTAAAAAATTTTCAAAAAAGTTAGAAAATAAGCTTCATTAAATTCCCGATTTTTTTTTCGATTTTTTGCATAATAAAAATTATATCTTTTTGGAGAATTTTTTAATCGCTTAACATCTGCTTAATGATAGTTTCCAAACACTTATAGCTTTCGAATAACATCAAGTTTATAAAAATTGGTTGATGAAGAAAAAAGTTACGACCAAAAACTCGTTCCGGCGGTGTTTCGGGCGGCGGTGTTTTGTCCTGTTCCGCCTATTGGCACCGTCGGTCACTCAATCGCCTTGAAAATTTCAAAAATTGGCCTAAAGATTTACTATTTTTTGGTAAAAATTTATATATATTTATATATAAAATATAAATAAATTCATTTTATTACTTAAAAGAGCCTATTTCCAATCCGCGTTTATATGTTGACACACATTTTTCAAGGGTAATTTCATCGGTTTGTTGCCCAATTTCCATGCACATACGAAACACTAATGAGAAAGGCAAAGTGGTAAAATCACCAGAAAACTTAAAATTTCTTTTTTCCCCTTCCATTTGCACATTTTCCAACGATGCGATTGTTTGTAGAGTTTTTACAAAGTCAACTTCATCACTTTTACTGTCATTCGAAGTGATTTTACTTAATTTAAAAAAAAAATGAGCGCTTTTACGTGAGAAAATGCCCCGCTGACGGGCCAAGGTCGTTTCGGCTCTACGATTGAGCCCCACGTTTCAGACTCGACCATTTGGCTCGGGGTCATTTCGGCCCAAAAAAAATTGTAAAACGGAAAGCCTATTTTTTTATAAGCCTTTTTTTTGAAACCTAACCTTACTATTTAAAATTTTTCCAATTTAATTGTCCAAAGACTTGTGTCAACTTGAAAAAATGCTTATAAAGACTAGGGTTCTGTTTCCAAAAAAAATAAGCTTACTAAAAAAACTATGGTTCGGTTTTACTAATTTGGGTTGAGACGAAATACCGACTCAAGCAAAAAAAATTTTGAAATTTGCCTATTAAACCAATAAGGGTATTCAGAAAAAAATAGAGTTGGGTAAATAATTTTTTACGGGAACAGGAATTCAAAAAAAGCGGGAAGGGATTCCCGTACGGGAATCCCGCCTTTTTTCCATTCCCGTAAAAATCCCGCAAAATTTTTACCAGAATCCCGGCGATAACGAGGAAAATTACGCAAAACTTTTTTTATCAAAAATTAAATTAATAACTTAAATTTTTAAATTGGTAAATCTTTTTGATAATGATTTTCTTTATATAAATGAATGAAAATTTAAAACATATATTTATGTTCCTCTTCAATTTCCCTTTTCCCCAATTTTTGTCAACAATTCATTCATACCAGTTCTTATGGACCAAATTTACGGGAAGGGGAACGAGATTCCCGTCTTTTCCCGCGGGAATCCCGTCCCAACCGAACTCAAATTTTTTTTTTACAAGAATGCAGATTACCGTCAGTCGCTACGGTATTACATTATTATTATTATTGTTTGTTTATTGAAAAACCTTTCAACAAGTGCATTGAGTCGCTGAATGATGCGTTTGCCCATTGATACCGGAAATGTTAACAGCTGTTCCCTTTCGTGATATTTCACTTCGTCTACCGCCGAATGCATTTTCAAAGTTTCGTATAAAATATGGCCAAATTGCATAATTGGTTTACACTTGTCCAAAATTATACTGCCGCTTCTGCTCACTTCATATTCATTGGCACTTTGGCTGTATTTGGCACGGAATGTGTCCAAAAAAGGCAACCAAACGTCTTTGAGAAGATTCTTTTTTTGCTTAATTGATTTTCCCCAATAACCATAACGCAACTCCTCAATTTCGCTAGAATACTCATAAGAAATTTCATCATTAATTGCTTTCAAAGTTCGCAATTCGTGCAATTTGTTTACTTCTTTGATTAACTGTTTGTTTTTGTTCAACCATGAATGCTTTAAAGCAGAAGCAATCTTTTCTTGAAGAGCATCACATATTTGTACGACTTCTTAAACGTGCTGGGTGGTTTCGTAAATTCTGCCATTTTTTACAGATTTTCCGAATATAATTCCTAATAAACTTTGCTCACTAACGAACTTGGTATCGTCCGATAGTTTTTGATTGGCTCTAATAGCCCTCAAAATTTCAAAAAAGTTGATAATTTTTACGTAAATTGTGATTGCAAAAGTGAAATTAAAATTATTTTTGCCCTTATTTTTCTTAAAAATTAATCAATTTTTTTGAAATTTGGCTGGTTATATTTAAAAGCTATCGGATTGAGCAAGGTTTTGGTGAAATATGTACAAAAAATCTGTGGAATTGGCTGATTTACGAAACGCCCCTTTAATTCTTCGTTTAAGCCATTTTGATTAGTTGACCTTTACTATTCACTTCAATGCCAATCACTCGTGCATAGTGCCACAATGGCTCGTTGAACAAGTCCATCTCGAGCTGGATTGAACTTAAATTATGAAAACCGTACTTCTCGAAGAAATAAACACATTCTGGGTGGGGGCCCCATTTTTGTATGCGAGCGAATATATATATTTT
Source organism: Heterodera filipjevi (assembly GCA_039877585.1). Taxonomy (NCBI): domain Eukaryota; kingdom Metazoa; phylum Nematoda; class Chromadorea; order Rhabditida; family Heteroderidae; genus Heterodera; species Heterodera filipjevi. Next base: position 7,428 of record JBDPZO010000291.1, on the reverse strand, counting down.
TTTTATTTGCCACAAAATCAAACATTCGTGGTAAAAGTCAAAAGCTGACAAAGTTCTCTCTCTCTCAATTATACGTATGCAAAATATAAAACAAGCATATCAAGCCATAAAAAAGTTATGTTTCATAAAGTTCGAAATTTTGGTTAAGTCGTTTTTCCTAACTTTTTTTTTGAAATTTTTTGAAATATGAAACCGTACTTCTTTCTCTAAGGAATAACACATTCTAGGCGCTGTTGTGCAAGTTACATTATTAATTATTCCTCTGTTAGTTTAAATGGATTATTTCATAAAATTTTAGAATCTCTTTGCTGGTGTATTTAAATATTTTACAAATTCACAGATACCCCAGCCATCTACAAATTAAAATACAGTGCATTTAGGAGGGGTGATTTCACTATTTTAGAAGGGTTTCGATCACTTTACAGAGAACTACACTACCCTTTTACCCTTATACAGTACCCGAATGCAGGTGTATTGTTATCACTGATGCTGTAATAGGCAACTGATTTGTACGCATCTGACCCGCATTCTTCTTCATGTTCTTCAGCATATGCATTAAAATCGTCATAAAACGTTATCATTTTGACCAACTTTCGCCCAAAATTGATCAATGCACAGTCCATTACGCTCATTTTGCTGTTTTTGCTAATGTTTGAACTGAAAAAATATTAACTTTAAATAGCCAAATTTGCCGGAAAAATTTTTCATAATATTTCAATTTTTTTGGTTTGAATTTTCTGGTCGGAAAAGGCCGTTCCGATAGATCGAAAGAGAGAACGTACGGGTTTATTGAATTTGATGATGCTGGCAACATTAAAAGAAATTGTTTCTCAATAAATGTGTAAATTTCCGGCAACCGATTTATGTCTTGATCACATTTTTTCATGATTGCATCAAGCACTTTGTAAATTTGTCCATGTGATAATTTGTATGTGGACAGTTGGAGAATAAAGTTGAAATTTTCTAAAATTCTTTTAGCTTTTTTACTTAAAAAAAAATATATATATATATATATTAAAAAATATATATATATATATTATATATATATATATATATATATTATATATATATATATCAGGGATGCCGCCGATCTCAGATTTGAAAAATCGGAAATCGGAAAACCGGAATTCCGATGCCCAAAATTTTCTCGGAAATCGGAAAACCGGAAACCGGAAATCGGCGGCATCCCTGATATATATATATATATATTAGAAAAAGACAAACAGACAGAACACTTAAAATTTACCAATAAATTTCTGTTGTTGCTGATCGTAACTGGACCAACCTTCTTCTTTGGACTTAAATTTTGAACCCACCATGATTCTTCTCATTGTCAATTTCAATCAGTTTGAATGGAAAAATGCTAAAATTTCCAAAATCAAAAATAAAAATTATATATTCATAAAAAATTTAGAAATTGCTATTTTTTTTTATATTTTGCATTTATTTTCCATTTTCTACCTATGGTTTGCGTTGTTATTGTTGCTCTTTTGAGTTGACATAATTTTTTTGTAGGCCAACAAAAGGGTTTTCAACTGCCAACTTTCGATGTCATGGTAAAAGTCAATACTTCCATTTCTTGAATTATTCTCATATTAGAAAATTTTAAACTCAAAAACAGCGCAAAAGCGTGCAAAGTTAAAATTTTAAAAAATTTTATCCTTAGATTTACGAATTTGAGAGTCTTCCAATGGGGTTTTCAACTGTTTATCTATATTCTTAATACCGCTTCCGCTCCGAGTGCCGAATAGTGTAAATAATGTCCGAGTGCCGAAAAGGCCGAGTTCCGAATGATTTTTTTAAACAGTACTCTATAATTAAGGCTTAGTTTAGGTCTAAACTTTGGCATAGGCTTAAAGCTTGACAAAGTCTAGGCTTTTATGTTTTCATTTTTTTAAAAAAACCATTTTGGCTTTTTTTGTGCCATTCGGAACACAGAATTTTTTTGTTGTTCTATTCGGCACTCGGACCGGTAGCCATTAATACTAACTTTTAAAAAAATAGTTGGCATTTTACACATGTTAATGTAATTAAAAAGCAATAATTAAGGTAAATTTGCTATTTTGAAAGCAAAACGAACGGAACATACTGACCCCTTTTAAAATGTACAAAGTGCGCCAAAAGTCCTTGCCGCCTATTTTTTAATCAAAAATTTATTCAAACCCATTCTTAAAATAGGCGGCAAGGACTTTTGGCGCACTTTGTACATAAATATTGAAAAAAAAACAGATAAAAAACTGACACATAACAAAGCATGACCCGTGCGGCAAAGCAGAAGGCCAACTGCAGAATTTGGTTAAATATTTTTTTGTTAATTTCTTTCTTTAAAATTTGGCCATTGAATTTTTCGGCAATTTTATGGCCAAGCGTTTTGTCATAATGCACAAATGCATCGTACTATTCCAAACAAATCGCACTTTCCAATACGAATATGCTTCTTCACTACTATTGTTTTCCTTGTCATTGAGCATATAAAAATGAGCAAATTCAGCTGTCCATTTAGCAAATGTTAGGTTGAACACTGTCCTTTTTTGTTTGTCCGTATACTCTTCCTGTGGAAACGGCACTTCATGGAGGAATGAGTCTTAAATTTTTTAAGAAATTTTGTTAAGAAAAATGCAATAAAAATTACAAAAACTCTATGAGAATCTTTTGTAAAAAAATAGTATTAACTAAAAAAGATGAAATAAATGTTAAGGCATCTGATTTTGTTATAAATGACGAAAACAATAGTTTAGTTCAGAGATCGCATCGAAAATTTTGCAAAATAAGGACATCGCTGGTTAAAAATAAGGATTTGGGGTCAAAAATAAGGACATTTTTTAAAACGCGATTTCAAAGCTTTAAAATCATTTTTATTCAACAAAAACATCTGTTTGTAGCATATTTGTTCCCTATGGCAATATTTTTTTAGCTGTTAGGCTTTGAAATAAGACTTTTCATTTTTAATTTCGAAAAAGGAAGGGTCGGCGGTGCTGACAGGCGCCGCCGAGGAAAATTTTGAAAATTGGTTGTATTTTGGTAACAGTTTTGCACAAAGAATTACCAAATTTCTAATACTTTTCTAAATAAATTTTAATAAAACAGGCGAAAAGGGTCCGGTGGTGCCGACAGGCGCCGCCGGGGAAATTTTTAAAAAATAATAACGAAATCGCTTCAAAAAATTGTAAAAAACAACCATTTTTCTAAAATAAGGATTTTTTTATTTTCTAAGATTCGATCCCTCCAAATAAGGACAAATTTTAGAAATGAGGACAAATGCGATCTCTGGTTTAGTTATTAAAAATTTTAAAAGAGGCCAAATAATTAAAACTAAACATTTTTCAAACCATTTTTTTATTCATAAAAAACTTTCATTTTTTGGAGATAATATAATGAAGCAAACCCATAATTGGAGAGAAAAGGATAAAAAAGAAACTCAAGGTTTAGTTTTGGTATATTTATCCATCAATTTGGACCCCTTTTTTGCATTTATTGATAAAGTCGTCAAAAAGTATGGCAAAAGTTAGAAAAAAAATTGGTCTACGCCAAGTTGGGTGGTTCCCTCCGCTGTAAAAAGTACACCCTAGGGTTGGTCGCAGTCGGAAAACCGGCCTAACCAAAAACCAGGGGACCGGTTTAAGACCGGCCATCACCAACCCCAGTAAACCCCAGCCCCATAAAAGCGAAGGCAAAAAGGTAAATTACATTTTTAACATACCCATTGTCTTAACCTCTTTGTACTCATTGAAAAGGTCGTCAAGAAATTTGGCAAAAGTGTGGACATTGAGGATCAAGTTTTTCGAGTTCCATTCGTAAGACGGAGGCACACAAAAGGACATGCCGACAAAATTTAGGGGAATTAAAGCAAAAATAATTTTCAATTGCATTTTGCTAAAAAATAAAAAAAAAATGTAGGTAGAAAAAGATGGAACTGAACATGTTTTTTATGAAACTGATCATGTTCTCATTTTCGAATTTTTAACTCGAAATTTATTTTTATTTCTTGCGACAATTTTTAAATATTAAGGAACTCGGCGTAAACACTGGGAACATTTTATAACGCATAGATATCCAAATGATATGCAAAGGGCATTATTCTTTCCTTCAGCATATACCCTAGGAAAATGGTTGGCATTATATCTTCTTTTTCCTACGGCGTATATCCACTAGGAAAATGGTTGGCATTTTCAAACGCAGGATTATTCTCTCTATGCTATTAAAAATATATTCACTAATATTCAGCATGCGGCTTAAACACTGGGAAATTGGTTGGCATTATTTTTTTTTAGAAACTCACTTTAAGACAGGGCCCGGACCGGCCAAATTCGATTTTTAAGGACAGGAAAAGTGATTGAAATTTCGTGTATTTTTTTTTGCAAAAAAAAAAAATTCACTATTATGCTTATGATTATGATGAGTGTGTTTCTGCTTTGAATTGATAAGGCATTGAAGTAAAAATGACGAATAATTATATTTTACTAATGAATTGTTGCATTTAAGAATAAAATGAATTATTCAAACTTAACTTAAGAAAAAGCCAAGATTTGAAAATTTGTTGACATAATATGAAAAATAATGAAGAATAGAATAAATAACAAATGCAAATTATTCGAGGCGATTTAATGTAATTATGTTTCATTGTATATTTATTTTATCTGCAATTCTTTTTTATATCCTGCTGAAACAATTCTTCCGAATATTTTGCATATCTACCAATTTTGGTTCTGAACATCCGGCAAAAGAAAATTGTTCAGACCTCAATGACTAAAAAAGAAGGATCATTGATAATTTTTATTTAAAAAAATTTTCGATGAAACAAATTTTGCTTCCATTAAAAACACCAAATAAAGTTTATTTGGGTCTGAGTCCTGGTCTATGGTACGGAATTGGCCGAAATAAACGCACTATTGATAACGGGCCCATGAGAACCCGGGAATAGCACCAAATACTTTTTTGGATAAAAAATAATTTTTTTAGGGCGACAAATTTATTGAAAATTCTTTATTCTTTGGGGGTGTACTTTTGAAAATTTTTAGATCCGATTCTTATGGCATTAATTTCGCATTTTTTATGGCAGTTTTCTTATGAATTACTCAAAATTCAGAAAATAGACACCCAATAATGGTGAAATAGGAAAAATAGGCCTTAGAAAATTTATCATAGAAGCACCAAACAAAGTGAAAAATGATTTTTTCGTGCTTTCTCAACGTATCAAATGCGCAAAAAGTTTAGGCATTTGCCTAAAAAACCTCATGCTTACAGATCAGTAACCCGGAACATGGCGAAAGATGGACAATTAACCCTTTTTCCCATGCTTTGTACCGAAATAAAATTTATTTTAAATATTTTGACAATATTTAGGCATAACAAAAAATACGAAAACCCACATAATTTTCGTCTGCATTGTTAAGATAATGTTGCGGCATAAAACAATTCGTGGAAGATGCTTATGTTTCGTCGAAAAATTAACAAATACTAAATTTAGAAAAAAAAATAAAAAAATATTAATCAATGATAAGCACAATTCTTACAGCCGTACAGGTACTCATAAAGCCCGCACTGCATTCCTTGTGGGCAGTTGTCAATCGTACTCATGAGTGCCATAGTAACGCGCGCAAAGACTCGGCCTATAAAATTAAATTTAAAAAGATAATTGTTTATGGCATTTCTAACCATTTTTTTAAAGTTAATTAGTCTTTTTGCCATTCGATCAATCAGTGTCACGTTAAATTTCGAGAAATCCGAATACTGTCCATTTTCTATGGAATTGGATAAAGTCAATAATTTCCAAAAGCAATCATAAGGATTTCTTTTTTGGCATTTTTTTTGGAGGGGTAAAAAAATTTTGGCGCTCATCTGAAGTTGAGAGACTGACCCTTATCTAATTGCCCCAATCATGCAATTATTTGACCCCAAAAGGCGGAATGCGCTATTATAAAAATAATTCAAATGGTATCTTTGTTGACATTTATTATAGAAACACAAAAAAAATGGGCACCGTACAAAATATTTGAATGTTGAGAAAACTTTCATCCAATTGAATTATCTAATAATTGCTGTCGGTTTTTTTCTTAGTGAAATTGGCGATTTTATTTTCTTAGTAGGCCAATCGGCGATTTTAGGCAGGATAGGCAAACTGTTCTAACACCTTTCACAGTACCCCTTTGGCTTGGTATTGTCATCGCTGAAGGAGCATTTTATAGAAAAAAGTCCATATATTTTTTTGGTTTTGTAATTAAAGTACCTCGTCAACATGATATATTAAATCTTTACGCTGGTTACCCAATTTATTTGCTAATGAGTTGCTCTAATTTGAAAAACTTTTCGGACAAAATGGACGATTTTAGGCTTCTTATGCGATAAACATACTCGCAAAAAAATATGTAAATAAAAAAATCCAGGCTTTGTTATGCCCAATTTTTGGATGCAAAGAGATGGGTGGCGGAATTGAGGAATCGCATTAGCACCGACCGCTTTCATCAAATACTCCCATGGTTTCTTTTTTTTTTGCAATTTGGGCCATTACGAAAAATGAAATTCAGTGTTTTTCATCAAATAAATTAAAATAAAAACAAAGGCCAACAATTGAAAACCATCAAATCAGGCGCAAATTATGCAAAATAGTAGTCGTCATTTTTCAAATTTTTAATTTTCATGCCTTTTTCTTGCAAATTTTTTGTCAAAAGCTGCAAAATATGTGCCAAAACTCCAAAAGTTGTTTTTATGTGCTAAAAAGGTCGCTCAAATTTGAGAATTGCTCGGAGAAGTTCACATAGTCTTCCTCAGCCCAATACACCCTGAGAATAGCACTTTTAAGGAAAAAAATAGGAGTTAAAATCTTTTCCCGTTTCGGTTCCCGGTAAAAATCATTTCCCGCACATCCCTACTAAATATACTGTTATTTAAAATATGTATTTCTAAACTATTAAAAGAATGATTATTAGCTTTTGAATTTAATTACCTAAAAAGTATTAAAATACAGTATCATTTTTATTTTTTGTATTATTAATAGGCATTGTGAAGAAGAAGGCAATGCTGAACATACGGCTGAGGAATAATAATTGGTAAGACAATTTTTCATTTTAATTAAATTCATAAATATTTAAAAAGAACAGTTAGCTAAAAAAAAAAAAAAAAGAAGAAAGCGACGACTTTGAAGAGCTAAAAGCGTGCCTAATTTATTATATTATTAATAATAAAAATGCAAGGACAAACTTTCGAAAATTTTTATAAAAAAAAACAATTAAAAAAGCGAAATAATAATGTTGGTTGAAGTTAAAAGAAGAAAGAGAACAAGAATAATGCTAATGCCTATGTTCTGCTTAATTAGGGTTGGCCGGGTCCGGGTACCCGACCGGGTCCGGACCCGATTACCCGGCTTTTTCAATACCCGAACCCGGAACCGGACTCGGTTTTTCAAAAATAGATACCCGGAACCGGACCCGG
>JBDPZO010000030.1:0-41101 GCA_039877585.1 Heterodera filipjevi | reverse complement strand
ATAACCCGTATCAGCCTGAAACATGTACCTGAATTTGGGAGCTTATATCTCTCTGTCTATGGTGTATAGCTCGTTTTTATAATGAATAGAAAGAGCAAAAGGTAAGCTTTCATTGATATAAAGAACTTCCTCGTATCTTGGTTGGTTGCAGAGTTGTACTCCTCTGAATTAGTGTGAAAAAAGTTGCCACATTTTAAAAAATAAAGTATACAGCGTACTTTTTACCGTCAATGCTTTCACAAAACATCCAAATCTATATGAGCCATTTTTTGTAGAAAAATGAGATATGTGAGTACTGACATAGTCGGTCGGGCAGTATGATGAAATTCATATACACTTTAGGTTGGTGAGTACAAATCATACACATTCATGCTTAGATCCTCAAAATAACCACGTATCAGCCTGAAACATGTACCTGAATTTGGGAGCTTATCTCTCTGTCTGATGGTGTTATAGCTCGTTTTTATAATGAATAGAAAGAGCAAAAGGTAAGCTATTCATTGATATAAAGAACTTCCTCGTATCTTGGTTGGTGCAGAGTTTACTCCTCTGAATATTAAGTGAAAAAAAGTTGCCACATTTTAAAAAATAAAAGTATTCAGCGTACTTTTTACCGTCATGCTTTCACAAAACATCCAAATCTATATGAGCCATTTTTTGTAGAAAAATGAGAATATGTGAGTACTGACAATAGTCGGTCGGGCAGTATGATGAAATTCAATATACACTTTAGGTTGGTGAGTACAAATCATACACATTCATGCTTAAAGATCCTCAAAATAACCACGTATCAGCCTGAAACATGTACCTGAATTTGGGAGCTTTATCTCTCTGTCTATGGTGTTATAGCTCGTTTTTATAATGATAGAAAGAGCAAAAGGTAAGCTATTCATTGATATAAGAACTCCTCGTATCTTGGTTGGTTGCAGAGTTGTACTCCTCTGAATATAAGTGAAAAAAAGTTGCCACATTAAAAAAAAAAAGTATCAGCGTACTTTTACGTCAATGCTTCACAAAACATCCAAATCTATATGAGCCATTTTTTGTAGAAAAATGAGAATATGTGAGTACTGACAATGTCGGTCGGGCAGTATGATGAAATTCAATATACACTTTAGTTGGTGAGTACAAATCATACACATTCATCTTAAAGATCCTCAAAATAACCACGTACAGCCTGAAACATGTACCTGAATTTGGGAGCTTTATCTCTCTGTCTGATGGTGTTATAGCTCGTTTTATAATGAAGAGAAAGAGCAAAAGGTAAGCTATTCATTGATATAAAGAACTTCCTCGTATCTTGGTTGGTTGCAGAGTTGTACTCCTCTGAATATTAAGTGAAAAAAAGTTGCCACATTTTAAAAATAAAAGTATTCAGCGTACTTTTTACCGTCAATGCTTTCACAAAACATCCCAATCTATATGAGCCATTTTTTGTAGAAAAATGAGATATGTGAGTACTGACAATAGTCGGTCGGGCAGTATGATGAAATTCAATATACACTTTAGGTTGGTGAGTAAAATCATACACATTCAGCTTAAAGATCCTCAAAATAACCACGTATCAGCCTGAAACATGTACCTGAATTTGGGAGCTTATCTCTCTGTCTGATGGTGTTATAGCTCGTTTATAATGAAAGAAAGAGCAAAGGTAAGCTATTCATTGATATAAAGAACTTCCTCGTATCTTGGGTTGCAGAGTTGTACCCCTTGAATATTAAGTGAAAAAAAGTGCCACATTTTAAAAAATAAAAGTATTCAGCGTACTTTTTACCGTCAATGCTTTCACAAAACATCCAAATCTATGAGCCTTTTTTGTAGAAAAATGAGAATATGTGAGTACTGACAATAGTCGGTCGGGCAGTATGATGAAATTCAATATACACTTTAGGTTGGTGAGTACAAATCATACACATTCATGCTTAAAGATCCTCAAAATAACCACGTATCAGCCTGAAACATGTACCTGAATTTGGGAGCTTTATCTCTCGTCTGATGGTGTTATAGCTCTTTTTATAATGAATAGAAGAGCAAAAGGTAAGCTATTCATTGATATAAAGAACTTCCTCGTATCTTGGTTGGTTGCAGAGTTGTACTCTCGAAATTAAGTGAAAAAAAGTTGCCACATTTTAAAAATAAAAGTATTCAGCGTACTTTTTACCGTCAATGCTTTCACAAAACATCCAAATCTATATGAGCCTTTTTGTAGAAAAATGAGAATATGTGAGTACTGCAATAGTCGGTCGGGCAGTATGATGAAATTCAATATACACTTTAGGTTGGTGAGTACAATCATACACATTCATGCTAAAGATCCTCAAAATAACCACGTATCAGCCTGAAACATGTACCTGAATTTGGGAGCTTTATCTCTCTGTCTGATGGTGTTATGCTCGTTTTATAATGAATAGAAAGAGCAAAAGGTAAGCTATTCATGATATAAAGAACTTCCTCGTATCTTGGTTGGTTGCAGATTGTACTCCTCTGAATATAAGTGAAAAAAAGTTGCCACATTTTAAAAAATAAAGTATTACAGCGTACTTTTTACCGTCAATGCTTTCACAAAACATCCAAATCTATATGAGCCATTTTTTGTAGAAAAATGAGAATATGTGAGTACTGCAATAGTCGGTCGGGCAGTATGAGAAATTCAATATACACTTTAGGTTGGTGAGTACAATCATACACATTCATGCTTAAAGATCTCAAAATAACCACGTATCAGCCTGAAACATGTCCTGAATTTGGGAGCTTATCTCTCTGTCTGAGGTGTTATAGCTCGTTTTTATAATGAATAGAAAGAGCAAAAGGTAAGCTATTCATTGATATAAAGAACTTCCTCGTATCTTGGTTGGTTGCAGAGTGTACTCCTCTGATATTAAGTGAAAAAAAGTTGCCACATTTTAAAAATAAAAGTATACAGCGTACTTTTTACCGTCAATGCTTCACAAAACACCAATCTATATGAGCCATTTTTGTAGAAAAATGAGAATATGTGAGTACTGACAATAGTCGGTCGGGCAGTATGATGAATTCAATATACACTTTAGGTTGGTGAGTACAAATCATACACATTCATGCTTAAAGATCCTCAAAATAACACGTATCAGCCGAAACATGTACCTGAATTTGGGAGCTTTATCTCTCTGTCTGATGGTGTTATAGCTCGTTTTATAATGAATAGAAGAGCAAAAGGTAAGCTATCATTGATATAAGAACTTCCTCGTATCTTGGTTGGTTGCAGAGTTGTACTCCTCTGAATATTAAGTGAAAAAAAGTTGCCACATTTTAAAAAATAAAAGTATTACAGCGTACTTTTTACCGTCAATGCTTCACAAAACATCCAAATCTATATGAGCCATTTTTTGTAGAAAAATGAGAATATGTGAGTACTGACAATAGTCGGTCGGGCAGTATGATGAAATTCATATACACTTTAGGTTGGTGAGTACAAATCATACACATTCATGCTTAAAGATCCTCAAAATAACCACGTATCAGCTGAAACATGTACCTGATTGGGAGCTTTATCTCTCTGTCTGATGGTGTATAGCTCGTTTTATAATGAATAGAAAGAGCAAAAGGAAGCTATTCATTGATAAAGAACTTCCTCGTATCTTGGTTGGTTGCAGAGTTGTACTCCTCTGAATATTAAGTGAAAAAAAGTTGCCACATTTTAAAAATAAAAGTATTCAGCGTACTTTTTACCGTCAATGCTTTCACAAAACATCCAAATCTATATGAGCATTTTTTGTAGAAAAATGAGAATATGTGAGTACTGACAATAGTCGGTCGGGCAGTATGATGAAATTCAATATACACTTTAGGTTGGTGAGTACAAATCATACACATTCATGCTTAAAGACTCAAAATAACCACGTATCAGCCTGAAACATGTACCTGAATTGGGAGCTTTATCTCTTCTCTGATGGTGTTATAGCTCGTTTTTATAATGAATAGAAAGAGCAAAAGGTAAGCTATTCATTGATATAAAGAACTTCCTCGTATCTTGGTTGGTTGCAGAGTTGTACTCCTCTGAATATTAAGTGAAAAAAAGTTGCCACATTTTAAAAAATAAAAGTATTCAGCGTACTTTTACCGTCAATGCTTTCACAAAACATCCAAATCTATAGAGCCATTTTTTGTAGAAAAATGAGAATATGTGAGTACTGACAATAGTCGGTCGGGCAGTAGATGAAATTCAATATACACTTTAGGTTGGTGAGTACAAATACATCAATTCATGCTTAAAGATCCTCAAAATAACCACGTATCAGCCTGAAACATGTACTGAATTTGGGAGCTTATCTCTCTGTCTGATGGTGTTATAGCTCGTTTATAATGAATAGAAAGAGCAAAAGGTAAGCTATTCATTGATATAAAGAACTTCCTCGTATCTTGGTTGGTTGCAGAGTGTTACTCCTCTGAATATTAAGTGAAAAAAAGTTGCCACATTTTAAAAAATAAAAGTATTCAGCGTACTTTTTACCGTCAATGCTTTCACAAAACATCCAATCTATATGAGCCATTTTTTGTAGAAAAATGAGAATATGTGAGTACTGACAATAGTCGGTCGGGCAGTTGATGAAATTCAATATACACTTTAGGTTGGTGAGTACAAATCATACACATTCATGCTTAAAGATCCTCAAAATAACCACGTATCAGCCTGAAACTGTACCTGAATTTGGGAGCTTTATCTCTTGTCTGATGGTGTATAGCTCGTTTTTATAATGAATAGAAAGAGCAAAAGGAAGCTATTCATTGATATAAAGAACTCCTCGTATCTTGGTTGGTGTTCAGATTGTCTCCTCTGAATATTAAGTGAAAAAAAGTTGCCACATTTTAAAAAATAAAGTATTACAGCGTACTTTTTACCGTCAATGCTTTCACAAAACATCCAAATCTATATGAGCCATTTTTTGTAGAAAAATGAGAATATGTGAGTACTGACATAGTCGGTCGGGCAGTATGATGAAATTCAATATACACTTTAGGTTGGTGAGTACAAATCATACACATTCATGCTTAAGCCTCAAAATAACCACGTATCAGCCTGAAACATGTACCTGAATTGGGAGCTTTATCTCTCTGTCTGATGGTGTTATAGCTCGTTTTTATAATGAATAGAAAGAGCAAAAGGTAAGCTATTCATTGATATAAAGAACTTCCTCGTATCTTGGTTGGTTGCAGAGTTGTACTCCTCTGAATATTAAGTGAAAAAAAGTTGCCACATTTTAAAAATAAAAGTATACAGCGTACTTTTACCGTCAATGCTTTCCAAAAACATCCAATCTATATGAGCCATTTTTGTTAGAAATGAGAATATGTGAGTACGACAATAGTCGGTCGGGCAGTATGATGAAATTCAATATACACTTTAGGTTGGTGAGTACAAATCATACACATTCATGCTTAAAGAATCTCAAAAACACGTATCAGCCGAAACATGTACCTGAATTTGGGAGCTTTATCTCTCTGTCTGATGGTGTTATAGCTCGTTTTTTAATGAATAGAAAGAGCAAAAGGTAAGCTATTCATTGATATAAAGAACTTCCGTATCTGGTTGGTGCAGAGTTGTACTCCTCTGAATATTAAGTGAAAAAAAGTTGCCACATTTTAAAAAATAAAAGTATTACAGCGTACTTTTTACCGTCAATGCTTCACAAAACATCCAAATCTATATGAGCCATTTTTTGTAGAAAAATGAGAATATGTGAGTACTGACAATAGTCGGTCGGGCAGTATGATGAAATTCAATATACACTTTAGTTGGTGAGTACAAATCATCACATTCATGCTTAAAGATCCTCAAAATAACCACGTATCAGCCTGAAACATGTACCTGAATTTGGGAGCTTTATCTCTCTTTCTGATGGTGTTATAGCTCGTTTTTATAATGAATAGAAAGAGCAAAAGGTAAGCTATTCATGATATAAGAACTTCCTCGTATCTTGGTTGGTTGCAGAGTTGTACTCCTCTGATATTAAGTGAAAAAAAGTTGCCACATTTTAAAAAATAAAAGTATTCAGCGTACTTTTTACCGTCAATGCTTTCACAAAACATCCAAATCTATATGAGCCATTTTTTGTAGAAAAATGGAATATGTGAGTACTGACAATAGTCGGTCGGGCAGATGATGAAATTCAATATACACTTTAGGTTGGTGAGTACAAATCATACACATTCATGCTTAAAGATCCTAAAATAACCACGTATCAGCCTGAAACATGTACCTGAATTTGGGAGCTTTATCTCTCTGTCTGATGGTGTTATAGCTCGTTTTTTTAATGAATAGAAAGAGCAAAAGGTAAGCTATTCATTGATATAAAGAACTTCCTCGTATCTTGGTTGGTTGCAGAGTGTACTCCTCTGATATTAAGTGAAAAAAGTTGCACATTTTAAAAATAAAAAGTATTCAGCGTACTTTTTACCGTCAATGCTTTCACAAACATCCAAATCTATATGAGCCATTTTTTGTAGAAAAATGAGAATATGTGAGTACTGCAATAGTCGGTCGGGCAGTATGATGAAATTCAATATACACTTTAGGTTGGTGAGTACAAATCATACACATTCATGCTTAAAGATCCTCAAATAACCAGTATCAGCCTGAAACATGTACCTGAATTTGGGAGCTTATCTCTCTTTCTGATGGTGTTATAGCTCGTTTTTATAATGAATAGAAAGAGCAAAAGGTAAGCTATTCATTGATATAAAGAACTTCCTCGTATCTTGGTTGGTTGCAGAGTTGTACTCCTCGAATATTAGTGAAAAAAGTTGCCACATTTTAAAAAATAAAGTATTACAGCGTACTTTTTACCGTCAATGCTTTCACAAAACATCCAAATCTATATGAGCCATTTTTTGTAGAAAAATGAGAATATGTGAGTACTGACAATAGTCGGTCGGGCAGTATGATGAAATTCAATATACACTTTAGGTTGGTGAGTACAAATCATACACATTCATGCTTAAAGATCTCAAAATAACCACGTATCAGCCTGAAACATGTACCTGAATTTGGGGCTTTATCTCTCTGTCTGATGGTGTTATAGCTCGTTTTTATAATGAATAGAAAGAGCAAAAGGTAAGCTATTCATTGATATAAAGAACTTCCTCGTATCTTGGTTGTTGCAGAGTTGTACTCTCTGAATATTAAGTGAAAAAAAGTTGCCACATTTTAAAAATAAAAAGTATTCACGCGTACTTTTACCGTCAATGCTTTCACAAAACATCCAAATCTATATGAGCCATTTTTTGTAGAAAATGAGAATATGTGAGTACTGACAATAGTCGGTCGGGCAGTATGATGAAATTCAATATACACTTTAGTGGTGGTACAAATCATACACATTCATGCTTAAAGTCCTCAAAATACCACGTATCAGCCTGAAACATGTACCTGAATTTGGGAGCTTCTATCTCTCTGTCTGATGGTGTTATAGCTCGTTTTTATAATGAATAGAAAGAGCAAAAGGTAAGCTATTCATTGATATAAAGAACTTCCTCGTATCTTGGTTGGTTGCAGAGTTGTACTCCTCTGATATTAAGTGAAAAAAAGTTGCCACATTTTAAAAAATAAAAGTATTCAGCGTACTTTTTACCGTCAATGCTTTCACAAAACATCCAAATCTATATGAGCCATTTTTTGTAGAAAAATGAGAATATGTGAGTACTGACAATAGTCGGTCGGGCAGTATGATGAAATTCAATATACACTTTAGGTTGGTGAGTACAAATCATACACATTCATGCTTAAAGATCCTCAAAATAACCACGTATCAGCCTGAAACATGTACCTGAATTTGGGAGCTTCTATCTCTCTGTCTGATGGTGTTATAGCTCGTTTATAATGAATAAGAAAGAGCAAAAGGTAAGCTATTCATTGATATAAAGAACTTCCTCGTTCTTGGTTGGTTGCAGAGTTGTACTCCTCTGAATATTAAGTGAAAAAAAGTTGCCACATTTTAAAAAAAAAAGTATTCAGCGTACTTTTTACCGTCAATGCTTTCACAAAACATCCAAATCATATGAGCCATTTTTTGTAGAAAAATGGAATATGTGAGTACTGACAATAGTCGTCGGGCAGTATGATGAAATTCAATATACACTTTAGGTTGGTGAGTACAAATCATACACATCATGCTTAAAGATCCTCAAAATAACCAGTATCAGCCTGAAACATGTACCTGAATTTGGGAGCTTTATCTCTCTGTCTGATGGTGTTATAGCTCGTTTTTATAATGAATAGAAAGAGCAAAAGGTAAGCTATTCATTGATATAAAGAACTCCTCGTTCTTGGTTGGTTGCAGAGTTGTACTCCTCTGAATATTAAGTGAAAAAAAGTTGCCACATTTTAAAAATAAAAGTATTCAGCGTACTTTTTACCGTCAAGCTTCACAAAACATCCAAATCTTATGAGCCATTTTTTGTAGAAAAATGAGAATATGTGAGTACTGACAATAGTCGGTCGGGCAGTATGATGAAATTCAATATACACTTTAGGTTGGTGAGTACAAATCATACACATTCATGCTTAAAGATCCTCAAAATAACCACGTATCAGCCTGAAACATGTACCTGAATTTGGGAGCTTTATCTCTCTGTCTGATGGTGTTATAGCTCGTTTTTATAATGAATAGAAAGAGCAAAAGGTAAGCTATTCATTGATATAAAGAACTTCCTCGTATCTTGGTTGGTTGCAGAGTTGTACTCCTCTGAATATTAAGTGAAAAAAAGTTGCCACATTTTAAAAAATAAAAGTATTACAGCGTACTTTTTACCGTCAATGCTTCACAAAACATCCAAATCTATATGAGCCATTTTTTGTAGAAAAATGAGAATATGTGAGTACTGCAATAGTCGGTCGGGCAGTATGATGAAATTCATATACACTTTAGGTTGGTGAGTACAAATCATACACATTCATGCTTAAAGATCCTCAAAATAACCACGTATCAGCCTGAAACATGTACCTGAATTTGGGAGCTTCTATCTCTCTTCTGATGGTGTTATAGCTCGTTTTTATATGAATAGAAAGAGCAAAAGGTAAGCTATTCATTGATATAAAGAACTTCCTCGTATCTGGTGGTTGCAGAGTGTGTACTCTCTGAATATTAAGTGAAAAAAAGTTGCCACATTTTAAAAATAAAAGTATACAGCGTACTTTTTACCGTCAATGCTTTCACAAAACATCCAAATCTATATGAGCCATTTTTTGTGAAAAATGAGAATATGTGAGTACTGACAATAGTCGGTCGGGCAGTATGATGAAATTCAATATACACTTAGGTTGGTGAGTACAAATCATACACATTCATGCTTAAGATCCTCAAAATAACCACGTATCAGCCTGAAACATGTACCTGAATTTGGGAGCTTATCTCTCTGTCTGTGGTGTTATAGCTCGTTTTTATATGAATAGAAAGAGCAAAAGGTAAGCTATTCATTGTATAAAGAACTTCCTCGTATCTTGGTTGGTTGCAGAGTGTTACTCCTCTGAATATTAGTGAAAAAAAGTTGCCCATTTTAAAAAATAAAAGTATTCACGTACTTTTTACCGTCAATGCTTTCACAAAACATCCAAATCTAGAGCCATTTTTTGTAGAAAAATGAGAATATGTGGTACTGACAATAGTCGGTCGGGCAGTATTGAAATTCAATATACACTTTAGGTTGGTGAGTACAAATATACACTTCATGCTTAAAGATCCTCAAAATAACCACGTATCAGCCTGAAACATGTACCTGAATTTGGGAGCTTTATCTCTCTGTCTGATGGTGTTATAGCTCGTTTTTATAATGAATAGAAAGAGCAAAGGTAAGCTATTCATTGATATAAAGAACTTCCTCGTATCTGGTTGGTTGCAGAGTTGTACTCCTCTGAATATAAGTGAAAAAAAGTTGCCACATTTTAAAAAATAAAAGATACAGCGTACTTTTTACCGTCAATGCTTTCACAAAACATCCAATCTATATGAGCCATTTTTGTAGAAAAATGAGAATATGTGAGTACTGACAATAGTCGGTGGGCAGTATGATGAAATTCAATTACACTTTAGGTTGGTGAGTACAAATCATACACATTCATGCTTAAGATCCTCAAAATAACCACGTATCAGCCTGAAACATGTACCTGAATTTGGGAGCTTATATCTCTCTGTCTGATGGTGTTATAGCTCGTTTTTATAATGAATAGAAAGAGCAAAAGGTAAGCTTCATTGTATAAAGAACTTCCTCGTATCTTGGTTGGTTGCAGAGTTGTACTCCTCTGAATATTAAGTGAAAAAAAGTTGCCACATTTTAAAAAATAAAAGTATACAGCGTACTTTTTACCGTCAATGCTTTCACAAAACATCCAAATCTATATGAGCCATTTTTTGTAGAAAAATGAGATATGTGAGTACTGACAATAGTCGGTCGGGCAGTATGATGAAAAATATACACTTTAGGTTGGTGAGTACAAATCATACACATTCATGCTTAAAGATCCTCAAAATAACCACGTATCAGCCTGAAACATGTACCGAATTTGGGAGCTTATCTCTCTGTCTGATGGTGTTATAGCTCGTTTTTATAATGAATAGAAAGAGCAAAAGGTAAGCTATTCATTGATATAAAGAACTTCCTCGTATCTTGGTGGTTGCAGAGTTGTACTCCTCTGAATATTAAGTGAAAAAAAGTTGCCACATTTTAAAAAATAAAAGTATACAGCGTACTTTTTACCGTCAATGCTTTCACAAAACATCCAAATCTATATGAGCCATTTTTGTAGAAAAATGAGAATATGTGAGTACTGACAATAGTCGGTCGGGCAGTATGATGAAATTCAATATACACTTTGGTGGTGAGTACAAATCATACACATTCATGCTTAAAGATCTCAAAATAACCACGTATAGCCTGAAACATGTACCTGAATTTGGGAGCTTATCTCTCTGTCTGATGGTGTTATAGCTCGTTTTTATAATGAATAGAAAGAGCAAAAGGTAAGCTATTCATTGATATAAAGAACTTCCTCGTATCTGGTTGTGCAGAGTTGTACTCCTGAAATTAAGTGAAAAAAAGTGCCACATTTAAAAAATAAAAGTATTCCAGCGTATTTTTACCGTCAATGCTTTCACAAAACATCCAAATCTATATGAGCCATTTTTGTAGAAAAATGAGAATGTGAGTACTGACAATAGTCGGTCGGGCAGTTGATGAAATTCAATATACACTTTAGGTTGGTGAGTACAAATCATACACATTCATGCTTAAAGATCCTCAAAATAACCACGTATCAGCCTGAAACATGTACCTGAATTTGGGAGCTTATATCTCTCTGTCTGATGGTGTTATAGCTCGTTTTTATAATGATAGAAAGAGCAAAAGGTAAGCTATTCATTGATATAAAGAACTTCCTCGTATCTTGGTTGGTTGCAGAGTTGTACTCTCTGAATTAAGTGAAAAAAAGTTGCCACATTTAAAAAATAAAAGTATACAGCGTACTTTTTACCGTCAATGCTTTCACAAAACATCCAAATCTATATGAGCCATTTTTTGTAGAAAAATGAGAATATGTGAGTACTGACAATGTCGGTCTATTTGAGGATCTTTAAGCATGAATGTGTATGATTTGTACTCACCAACCTAAAGTGTATATTGAATTTCATCATACTGCCCGACCGACTATTGTCAGTACTCACATATTCTCATTTTTCTACAAAAAATGGCTCATATAGATTTGGATGTTTTGTGAAAGCATTGACGGTAAAAAGTACGCTGGAATACTTTTATTTTTTAAAATGTGGCAACTTTTTTTCACTTAATATTCAGAGGAGTACAACTCTGCAACCAACCAAGATACGAGGAAGTTCTTTATATCAATGAATAGCTTACCTTTTGCTCTTTCTATTCATTATAAAAACGAGCTATAACACCATCAGACAGAGAGATAGAAGCTCCCAAATTCAGGTACATGTTTCAGGCTGATACGTGGTTATTTTGAGGATCTTTAAGCATGAATGTGTATGATTTGTACTCACCAACCTAAAGTGTATATTGAATTTCATCATACTGCCCGACCGACTATTGTCAGTACTCACATATTCTCATTTTTCTACAAAAAATGGCTCATATAGATTTGGATGTTTTGTGAAAGCATTGACGGTAAAAAGTACGCTGTAATACTTTTATTTTTTAAAATGTGGCAACTTTTTTTCACTTAATATTCAGAGGAGTACAACTCTGCAACCAACCAAGATACGAGGAAGTTCTTTATATCAATGAATAGCTTACCTTTTGCTCTTTCTATTCATTATAAAAACGAGCTATAACACCATCAGACAGAGAGATATAAGCTCCCAAATTCAGGTACATGTTTCAGGCTGATACGTGGTTATTTTGAGGATCTTTAAGCATGAATGTGTATGATTTGTACTCACCAACCTAAAGTGTATATTGAATTTCATCATACTGCCCGACCGACTATTGTCAGTACTCACATATTCTCATTTTTCTACAAAAAATGGCTCATATAGATTTGGATGTTTTGTGAAAGCATTGACGGTAAAAAGTACGCTGTAATACTTTTATTTTTTAAAATGTGGCAACTTTTTTTCACTTAATATTCAGAGGAGTACAACTCTGCAACCAACCAAGATACGAGGAAGTTCTTTATATCAATGAATAGCTTACCTTTTGCTCTTTCTATTCATTATAAAAACGAGCTATAACACCATCAGACAGAGAGATATAAGCTCCCAAATTCAGGTACATGTTTCAGGCTGATACGTGGTTATTTTGAGGATCTTTAAGCATGAATGTGTATGATTTGTACTCACCAACCTAAAGTGTATATTGAATTTCATCATACTGCCCGACCGACTATTGTCAGTACTCACATATTCTCATTTTTCTACAAAAAATGGCTCATATAGATTTGGATGTTTTGTGAAAGCATTGACGGTAAAAAGTACGCTGTAATACTTTTATTTTTTAAAATGTGGCAACTTTTTTTCACTTAATATTCAGAGGAGTACAACTCTGCAACCAACCAAGATACGAGGAAGTTCTTTATATCAATGAATAGCTTACCTTTTGCTCTTTCTATTCATTATAAAAACGAGCTATAACACCATCAGACAGAGAGATATAAGCTCCCAAATTCAGGTACATGTTTCAGGCTGATACGTGGTTATTTTGAGGATCTTTAAGCATGAATGTGTATGATTTGTACTCACCAACCTAAAGTGTATATTGAATTTCATCATACTGCCCGACCGACTATTGTCAGTACTCACATATTCTCATTTTTCTACAAAAAATGGCTCATATAGATTTGGATGTTTTGTGAAAGCATTGACGGTAAAAAGTACGCTGTAATACTTTTATTTTTTAAAATGTGGCAACTTTTTTTCACTTAATATTCAGAGGAGTACAACTCTGCAACCAACCAAGATACGAGGAAGTTCTTTATATCAATGAATAGCTTACCTTTTGCTCTTTCTATTCATTATAAAAACGAGCTATAACACCATCAGACAGAGAGATATAAGCTCCCAAATTCAGGTACATGTTTCAGGCTGATACGTGGTTATTTTGAGGATCTTTAAGCATGAATGTGTATGATTTGTACTCACCAACCTAAAGTGTATATTGAATTTCATCATACTGCCCGACCGACTATTGTCAGTACTCACATATTCTCATTTTTCTACAAAAAATGGCTCATATAGATTTGGATGTTTTGTGAAAGCATTGACGGTAAAAAGTACGCTGTAATACTTTTATTTTTTAAAATGTGGCAACTTTTTTTCACTTAATATTCAGAGGAGTACAACTCTGCAACCAACCAAGATACGAGGAAGTTCTTTATATCAATGAATAGCTTACCTTTTGCTCTTTCTATTCATTATAAAAACGAGCTATAACACCATCAGACAGAGAGATATAAGCTCCCAAATTCAGGTACATGTTTCAGGCTGATACGTGGTTATTTTGAGGATCTTTAAGCATGAATGTGTATGATTTGTACTCACCAACCTAAAGTGTATATTGAATTTCATCATACTGCCCGACCGACTATTGTCAGTACTCACATATTCTCATTTTTCTACAAAAAATGGCTCATATAGATTTGGATGTTTTGTGAAAGCATTGACGGTAAAAAGTACGCTGTAATACTTTTATTTTTTAAAATGTGGCAACTTTTTTTCACTTAATATTCAGAGGAGTACAACTCTGCAACCAACCAAGATACGAGGAAGTTCTTTATATCAATGAATAGCTTACCTTTTGCTCTTTCTATTCATTATAAAAACGAGCTATAACACCATCAGACAGAGAGATATAAGCTCCCAAATTCAGGTACATGTTTCAGGCTGATACGTGGTTATTTTGAGGATCTTTAAGCATGAATGTGTATGATTTGTACTCACCAACCTAAAGTGTATATTGAATTTCATCATACTGCCCGACCGACTATTGTCAGTACTCACATATTCTCATTTTTCTACAAAAAATGGCTCATATAGATTTGGATGTTTTGTGAAAGCATTGACGGTAAAAAGTACGCTGTAATACTTTTATTTTTTAAAATGTGGCAACTTTTTTTCACTTAATATTCAGAGGAGTACAACTCTGCAACCAACCAAGATACGAGGAAGTTCTTTATATCAATGAATAGCTTACCTTTTGCTCTTTCTATTCATTATAAAAACGAGCTATAACACCATCAGACAGAGAGATATAAGCTCCCAAATTCAGGTACATGTTTCAGGCTGATACGTGGTTATTTTGAGGATCTTTAAGCATGAATGTGTATGATTTGTACTCACCAACCTAAAGTGTATATTGAATTTCATCATACTGCCCGACCGACTATTGTCAGTACTCACATATTCTCATTTTTCTACAAAAAATGGCTCATATAGATTTGGATGTTTTGTGAAAGCATTGACGGTAAAAAGTACGCTGTAATACTTTTATTTTTTAAAATGTGGCAACTTTTTTTCACTTAATATTCAGAGGAGTACAACTCTGCAACCAACCAAGATACGAGGAAGTTCTTTATATCAATGAATAGCTTACCTTTTGCTCTTTCTATTCATTATAAAAACGAGCTATAACACCATCAGACAGAGAGATATAAGCTCCCAAATTCAGGTACATGTTTCAGGCTGATACGTGGTTATTTTGAGGATCTTTAAGCATGAATGTGTATGATTTGTACTCACCAACCTAAAGTGTATATTGAATTTCATCATACTGCCCGACCGACTATTGTCAGTACTCACATATTCTCATTTTTCTACAAAAAATGGCTCATATAGATTTGGATGTTTTGTGAAAGCATTGACGGTAAAAAGTACGCTGTAATACTTTTATTTTTTAAAATGTGGCAACTTTTTTTCACTTAATATTCAGAGGAGTACAACTCTGCAACCAACCAAGATACGAGGAAGTTCTTTATATCAATGAATAGCTTACCTTTTGCTCTTTCTATTCATTATAAAAACGAGCTATAACACCATCAGACAGAGAGATATAAGCTCCCAAATTCAGGTACATGTTTCAGGCTGATACGTGGTTATTTTGAGGATCTTTAAGCATGAATGTGTATGATTTGTACTCACCAACCTAAAGTGTATATTGAATTTCATCATACTGCCCGACCGACTATTGTCAGTACTCACATATTCTCATTTTTCTACAAAAAATGGCTCATATAGATTTGGATGTTTTGTGAAAGCATTGACGGTAAAAAGTACGCTGTAATACTTTTATTTTTTAAAATGTGGCAACTTTTTTTCACTTAATATTCAGAGGAGTACAACTCTGCAACCAACCAAGATACGAGGAAGTTCTTTATATCAATGAATAGCTTACCTTTTGCTCTTTCTATTCATTATAAAAACGAGCTATAACACCATCAGACAGAGAGATATAAGCTCCCAAATTCAGGTACATGTTTCAGGCTGATACGTGGTTATTTTGAGGATCTTTAAGCATGAATGTGTATGATTTGTACTCACCAACCTAAAGTGTATATTGAATTTCATCATACTGCCCGACCGACTATTGTCAGTACTCACATATTCTCATTTTTCTACAAAAAATGGCTCATATAGATTTGGATGTTTTGTGAAAGCATTGACGGTAAAAAGTACGCTGTAATACTTTTATTTTTTAAAATGTGGCAACTTTTTTTCACTTAATATTCAGAGGAGTACAACTCTGCAACCAACCAAGATACGAGGAAGTTCTTTATATCAATGAATAGCTTACCTTTTGCTCTTTCTATTCATTATAAAAACGAGCTATAACACCATCAGACAGAGAGATATAAGCTCCCAAATTCAGGTACATGTTTCAGGCTGATACGTGGTTATTTTGAGGATCTTTAAGCATGAATGTGTATGATTTGTACTCACCAACCTAAAGTGTATATTGAATTTCATCATACTGCCCGACCGACTATTGTCAGTACTCACATATTCTCATTTTTCTACAAAAAATGGCTCATATAGATTTGGATGTTTTGTGAAAGCATTGACGGTAAAAAGTACGCTGTAATACTTTTATTTTTTAAAATGTGGCAACTTTTTTTCACTTAATATTCAGAGGAGTACAACTCTGCAACCAACCAAGATACGAGGAAGTTCTTTATATCAATGAATAGCTTACCTTTTGCTCTTTCTATTCATTATAAAAACGAGCTATAACACCATCAGACAGAGAGATATAAGCTCCCAAATTCAGGTACATGTTTCAGGCTGATACGTGGTTATTTTGAGGATCTTTAAGCATGAATGTGTATGATTTGTA
This sequence comes from Heterodera filipjevi, assembly GCA_039877585.1. Classification (NCBI taxonomy): domain Eukaryota; kingdom Metazoa; phylum Nematoda; class Chromadorea; order Rhabditida; family Heteroderidae; genus Heterodera; species Heterodera filipjevi. The sequence continues at coordinate 24,289 of JBDPZO010000030.1, read as the reverse complement.
CTCACCAACCTAAAGTGTATATTGAATTTCATCATACTGCCCGACCGACTATTGTCAGTACTCACATATTCTCATTTTTCTACAAAAAATGGCTCATATAGATTTGGATGTTTTGTGAAAGCATTGACGGTAAAAAGTACGCTGTAATACTTTTATTTTTTAAAATGTGGCAACTTTTTTTCACTTAATATTCAGAGGAGTACAACTCTGCAACCAACCAAGATACGAGGAAGTTCTTTATATCAATGAATAGCTTACCTTTTGCTCTTTCTATTCATTATAAAAACGAGCTATAACACCATCAGACAGAGAGATATAAGCTCCCAAATTCAGGTACATGTTTCAGGCTGATACGTGGTTATTTTGAGGATCTTTAAGCATGAATGTGTATGATTTGTACTCACCAACCTAAAGTGTATATTGAATTTCATCATACTGCCCGACCGACTATTGTCAGTACTCACATATTCTCATTTTTCTACAAAAAATGGCTCATATAGATTTGGATGTTTTGTGAAAGCATTGACGGTAAAAAGTACGCTGTAATACTTTTATTTTTTAAAATGTGGCAACTTTTTTTCACTTAATATTCAGAGGAGTACAACTCTGCAACCAACCAAGATACGAGGAAGTTCTTTATATCAATGAATAGCTTACCTTTTGCTCTTTCTATTCATTATAAAAACGAGCTATAACACCATCAGACAGAGAGATATAAGCTCCCAAATTCAGGTACATGTTTCAGGCTGATACGTGGTTATTTTGAGGATCTTTAAGCATGAATGTGTATGATTTGTACTCACCAACCTAAAGTGTATATTGAATTTCATCATACTGCCCGACCGACTATTGTCAGTACTCACATATTCTCATTTTTCTACAAAAAATGGCTCATATAGATTTGGATGTTTTGTGAAAGCATTGACGGTAAAAAGTACGCTGTAATACTTTTATTTTTTAAAATGTGGCAACTTTTTTTCACTTAATATTCAGAGGAGTACAACTCTGCAACCAACCAAGATACGAGGAAGTTCTTTATATCAATGAATAGCTTACCTTTTGCTCTTTCTATTCATTATAAAAACGAGCTATAACACCATCAGACAGAGAGATATAAGCTCCCAAATTCAGGTACATGTTTCAGGCTGATACGTGGTTATTTTGAGGATCTTTAAGCATGAATGTGTATGATTTGTACTCACCAACCTAAAGTGTATATTGAATTTCATCATACTGCCCGACCGACTATTGTCAGTACTCACATATTCTCATTTTTCTACAAAAAATGGCTCATATAGATTTGGATGTTTTGTGAAAGCATTGACGGTAAAAAGTACGCTGTAATACTTTTATTTTTTAAAATGTGGCAACTTTTTTTCACTTAATATTCAGAGGAGTACAACTCTGCAACCAACCAAGATACGAGGAAGTTCTTTATATCAATGAATAGCTTACCTTTTGCTCTTTCTATTCATTATAAAAACGAGCTATAACACCATCAGACAGAGAGATATAAGCTCCCAAATTCAGGTACATGTTTCAGGCTGATACGTGGTTATTTTGAGGATCTTTAAGCATGAATGTGTATGATTTGTACTCACCAACCTAAAGTGTATATTGAATTTCATCATACTGCCCGACCGACTATTGTCAGTACTCACATATTCTCATTTTTCTACAAAAAATGGCTCATATAGATTTGGATGTTTTGTGAAAGCATTGACGGTAAAAAGTACGCTGTCATACTTTTATTTTTTAAAATGTGGCAACTTTTTTTCACTTAATATTCAGAGGAGTACAACTCTGCAACCAACCAAGATACGAGGAAGTTCTTTATATCGATGAATAGCTTACCTTTTGCTCTTTCTATTCATTATAAAAACGAGCTATAACACCATCAGACAGAGAGATATAAGCTCCCAAATTCAGGTACATGTTTCAGGCTGATACGTGGTTATTTTGAGGATCTTTAAGCATGAATGTGTATGATTTGTACTCACCAACCTAAAGTGTATATTGAATTTCATCATACTGCCCGACCGACTATTGTCAGTACTCACATATTCTCATTTTTCTACAAAAAATGGCTCATATAGATTTGGATGTTTTGTGAAAGCATTGACGGTAAAAAGTACGCTGTCATACTTTTATTTTTTAAAATGTGGCAACTTTTTTTCACTTAATATTCAGAGGAGTACAACTCTGCAACCAACCAAGATACGAGGAAGTTCTTTATATCAATGAATAGCTTACCTTTTGCTCTTTCTATTCATTATAAAAACGAGCTATAACACCATCAGACAGAGAGATATAAGCTCCCAAATTCAGGTACATGTTTCAGGCTGATACGTGGTTATTTTGAGGATCTTTAAGCATGAATGTGTATGATTTGTACTCACCAACCTAAAGTGTATATTGAATTTCATCATACTGCCCGACCGACTATTGTCAGTACTCACATATTCTCATTTTTCTACAAAAAATGGCTCATATAGATTTGGATGTTTTGTGAAAGCATTGACGGTAAAAAGTACGCTGTCATACTTTTATTTTTTAAAATGTGGCAACTTTTTTTCACTTAATATTCAGAGGAGTACAACTCTGCAACCAACCAAGATACGAGGAAGTTCTTTATATCGAATGAATAGCTTACCTTTTGCTCTTTCTATTCATTATAAAAACGAGCTATAACACCATCAGACAGAGAGATATAAGCTCCCAAATTCAGGTACATGTTTCAGGCTGATACGTGGTTATTTTGAGGATCTTTAAGCATGAATGTGTATGATTTGTACTCACCAACCTAAAGTGTATATTGAATTTCATCATACTGCCCGACCGACTATTGTCAGTACTCACATATTCTCATTTTTCTACAAAAAATGGCTCATATAGATTTGGATGTTTTGTGAAAGCATTGACGGTAAAAAGTACGCTGTCATACTTTTATTTTTTAAAATGTGGCAACTTTTTTTCACTTAATATTCAGAGGAGTACAACTCTGCAACCAACCAAGATACGAGGAAGTTCTTTATATCAATGAATAGCTTACCTTTTGCTCTTTCTATTCATTATAAAAACGAGCTATAACACCATCAGACAGAGAGATATAAGCTCCCAAATTCAGGTACATGTTTCAGGCTGATACGTGGTTATTTTGAGGATCTTTAAGCATGAATGTGTATGATTTGTACTCACCAACCTAAAGTGTATATTGAATTTCATCATACTGCCCGACCGACTATTGTCAGTACTCACATATTCTCATTTTTCTACAAAAAATGGCTCATATAGATTTGGATGTTTTGTGAAAGCATTGACGGTAAAAAGTACGCTGTAATACTTTTATTTTTTAAAATGTGGCAACTTTTTTTCACTTAATATTCAGAGGAGTACAACTCTGCAACCAACCAAGATACGAGGAAGTTCTTTATATCAATGAATAGCTTACCTTTTGCTCTTTCTATTCATTATAAAAACGAGCTATAACACCATCAGACAGAGAGATATAAGCTCCCAAATTCAGGTACATGTTTCAGGCTGATACGTGGTTATTTTGAGGATCTTTAAGCATGAATGTGTATGATTTGTACTCACCAACCTAAAGTGTATATTGAATTTCATCATACTGCCCGACCGACTATTGTCAGTACTCACATATTCTCATTTTTCTACAAAAAATGGCTCATATAGATTTGGATGTTTTGTGAAAGCATTGACGGTAAAAAGTACGCTGTAATACTTTTATTTTTTAAAATGTGGCAACTTTTTTTCACTTAATATTCAGAGGAGTACAACTCTGCAACCAACCAAGATACGAGGAAGTTCTTTATATCAATGAATAGCTTACCTTTTGCTCTTTCTATTCATTATAAAAACGAGCTATAACACCATCAGACAGAGAGATATAAGCTCCCAAATTCAGGTACATGTTTCAGGCTGATACGTGGTTATTTTGAGGATCTTTAAGCATGAATGTGTATGATTTGTACTCACCAACCTAAAGTGTATATTGAATTTCATCATACTGCCCGACCGACTATTGTCAGTACTCACATATTCTCATTTTTCTACAAAAAATGGCTCATATAGATTTGGATGTTTTGTGAAAGCATTGACGGTAAAAAGTACGCTGTAATACTTTTATTTTTTAAAATGTGGCAACTTTTTTTCACTTAATATTCAGAGGAGTACAACTCTGCAACCAACCAAGATACGAGGAAGTTCTTTATATCAATGAATAGCTTACCTTTTGCTCTTTCTATTCATTATAAAAACGAGCTATAACACCATCAGACAGAGAGATATAAGCTCCCAAATTCAGGTACATGTTTCAGGCTGATACGTGGTTATTTTGAGGATCTTTAAGCATGAATGTGTATGATTTGTACTCACCAACCTAAAGTGTATATTGAATTTCATCATACTGCCCGACCGACTATTGTCAGTACTCACATATTCTCATTTTTCTACAAAAAATGGCTCATATAGATTTGGATGTTTTGTGAAAGCATTGACGGTAAAAAGTACGCTGTAATACTTTTATTTTTTAAAATGTGGCAACTTTTTTTCACTTAATATTCAGAGGAGTACAACTCTGCAACCAACCAAGATACGAGGAAGTTCTTTATATCAATGAATAGCTTACCTTTTGCTCTTTCTATTCATTATAAAAACGAGCTATAACACCATCAGACAGAGAGATATAAGCTCCCAAATTCAGGTACATGTTTCAGGCTGATACGTGGTTATTTTGAGGATCTTTAAGCATGAATGTGTATGATTTGTACTCACCAACCTAAAGTGTATATTGAATTTCATCATACTGCCCGACCGACTATTGTCAGTACTCACATATTCTCATTTTTCTACAAAAAATGGCTCATATAGATTTGGATGTTTTGTGAAAGCATTGACGGTAAAAAGTACGCTGTAATACTTTTATTTTTTAAAATGTGGCAACTTTTTTTCACTTAATATTCAGAGGAGTACAACTCTGCAACCAACCAAGATACGAGGAAGTTCTTTATATCAATGAATAGCTTACCTTTTGCTCTTTCTATTCATTATAAAAACGAGCTATAACACCATCAGACAGAGAGATATAAGCTCCCAAATTCAGGTACATGTTTCAGGCTGATACGTGGTTATTTTGAGGATCTTTAAGCATGAATGTGTATGATTTGTACTCACCAACCTAAAGTGTATATTGAATTTCATCATACTGCCCGACCGACTATTGTCAGTACTCACATATTCTCATTTTTCTACAAAAAATGGCTCATATAGATTTGGATGTTTTGTGAAAGCATTGACGGTAAAAAGTACGCTGTCATACTTTTATTTTTTAAAATGTGGCAACTTTTTTTCACTTAATATTCAGAGGAGTACAACTCTGCAACCAACCAAGATACGAGGAAGTTCTTTATATCGATGAATAGCTTACCTTTTGCTCTTTCTATTCATTATAAAAACGAGCTATAACACCATCAGACAGAGAGATATAAGCTCCCAAATTCAGGTACTTGTTTCAGGCTTATACGTGGTTATTTTGAGGATCTTTAAGCATGAATGTGTATGATTTGTACTCACCAACCTAAAGTGTATATTGAATTTCATAATACTGCCCGACCGACTATTGTCAGTACTTATTGTGTTGTCCAAATGGAGTCAAACAATATTTCAAAATTTATTTGGGGCGGACAGCAAAGAACAGTAAATCTTGGAAAATTTGATCACTTTGATCAGAGGTGATCCGATGCTTCGAGTGTGCTGTTGATCAGTGGTGGGGTTGGCTCAGGCAGGACGTATCCAGAACGAGTTGATGATCAGCAGTGAAGAGGAGAGTTGAATTGTCGAATGATATGAATGAAGTATGCCTAAACTGAAAACCCTTCCCCTTTTTATACCAAAAATTTTGGTTATTTAATAGAATTCAAAATTTCCACATTATCATTTTATGGTCTTTTCATTTCTAAATTATTTTTTATCGTTTTATTTTGTTTTTCATATTATTTAAGAAAGGAAAAATTTTTCATAAACAATTTTAATTGCTTTTACGTTCGAACGTTTCATTGTGGAATAAATTTATTAATTCTTTGGGGCGTTTTATTATATTATTTTTAGTTTTTATTGCGAGAAGGATTTGCTTCGTTTTTATTATTTTATTTTTTAATTTTATTTTAAAAATAAAATTTTATGAAATGTTCATTTTATTTTGGATTTATTTTTATTAATAGTTTTATATTTTTTCGGATTTAATCCGACACTCCCAACAGAGGAAGATTTAGGTTTTGGTTTAACTGTCCGTCGGAGGATTACTTTTATAAATATAGGCCATATTATTGGAAACACGAAAATAGTAAAATAAAAATGAGTATTAATGGTAGAAAGAACCAGATAATCCATAAATTCGAATTTAAAAAATCAATAATATTGGAAGTGAAATTTTTAATATTATTTATTAATTTAGAAGCGAAATTTTTAATATTGTTTATTATTTCTGCAGAAGAAAAACTAGTTTCGGGATTTTGAATACTATTATTTAGGTTTGTTTTCTGCTCTTCTTGTTGTTGTATGTAAAATAGCTTTCCCTTTATTTCTACTTCACTATTACCTCCTGGACATATTACTGAACACTTTTCATTAATTTCTTCCATATTATAAGTTAATTGAGTAATCTGTTCTTTATCTTCAGTGTTACAATTTATTTCAGCCTTTTGATTTGAACATTCTAATTGGGCTAAAGCAGATCCAAATTCTGTTTTACATTTAAATTTCCAATCCGCACCTTTACATGCGTAACATCCACTTAAGGATATTGATTCAACAGTGCACTTAGTTTTATCATAAAATGGAACTGTTTTAAAACCTTTTAAAGTGATTTGCAATTGTAAGGCCGTTGTCTGTTTTAATTTTGCCTTTATCTGATTATTCTCAAAAAACAAATGACTTCCTTTAAAATCAATTGGTAATTTCTCGTCTTGTCGTTTAAACATTTCGGGTAAAGGGTCTTTTGTACATTCACAATTTACTTGCGTGTCTCCTCTATTACATTGGCACGCTTCGGGTGGATATTTACAGCTAAATGTTTTAGCGGAATTTTCATCAAGACATTCGGGTGGATATTTACAGCTAAATGTTTTAGCGGAATTTTCATCAAGACATCGAATACTATTTCTTAGTAACTCTTCATTGTTAACAATTATGACTTCATTATTAACTTTATTCAATATAAATTTCGAACCAAAGATTGGTGTAGGTGGGATAGTCATAGTAGTAAGTGTCAATTCTATATTGTCTTTTTTATTTAGTATTCCTGGTTCTAATAATGTTGAATCTGCGGTTGATCCGTCATCGGACCCTATTTCATATTTCAAATTCAGCTCTATTGGCCATTGATTGCATTTGGTTACTTCAAAATAATCATTACCATTTTCTTCCATATATGTTCTATAAAATAAACATCCATCAGTTGCAACAAAGCATTGGCAATGCCAACCACCGCATGAAGGCACGCAATAGGAATAGCCTGGTTTTTTGTTTGCTTTTTCAGAAATTTCAGGATTCCATGAATCACTTTTTATCTTTTCACAAGTAGAACCTTGGCAATACCCCATGGTGGGACATCGTTTAACTGATTCCGACAGTATTTCATAATTGCGCATAAAATATTCTGACTCCCTTTCACAGGTTAAAATTAATTCTTCAGTTGAAAATTTAATTGTTTTAAAAGTAATATTTCGTATTTTATCTTCAAGTTTAAGACAAGTTTTATGTTCAGGTTTTATCGATATTAAAATGGTTTGATCAAAAGTACATTCCATTTTTCCATTTTCATCTCGAGGGCAATTGGCTGAATTAGCAATTAAATTAGTAATTTCGTCACAGCTTTTTGTCAGGTGAATAAAATTTAGAATCATTAGTAATGAAATAGCAGTTCTAGATTTCAGAGTATAACCACGGGTTTTTGACTTTGTTTTTGGTTTTATCTTTATTTTATTACAGCAAAACACGAATTTATAAATCCATTTTAAAATTAAGTAAATGAATTTAATTATTTGCATTGAAATTGAAAGAATATAGATGGTAAATAATACTATCGATATTATTATAATAAAGTCAAAAGGATGTATACATTGTGGGGCTCGTAAATATTCTATACACATTTTACATTTTATCATTTCACAGATAGGTGAGGAATTACAATTTGATTTACTTGTTTCTGTTATTGTATTATTCATAATTAATTTAATCTCAATGTCATAATTGTTTTTGATAATTTCCTGTGGAAAAATAATTGTTTCTTTTAAATTTGGTTTGTTTATTGTTATACAATAACCTTGACTACAAACCCCTATAATATCAACAGGATTAATTATGTTTATTGTTATTCCGCCAGTTATGCATTCAATTAAAAAGTTAGTAGCTCGTTTAGTTCTAAATAACGTTTCTACTATTTCATTTTGTTTTTTCTTCTTATTTTTCGGATCAAAATTTGAATTATCATGCGAATTATTAAAAAATAAAGAATCGAATGATTCTTTTTGTTTGTACTTTTTTATTTTTTTATAGTCTTCCGTGTAATATTCGGTTTCAATTATACCCCATTCTTTTATTGGTATTTCAGTTTTACCTAAGATAAGATAAATTCTTTCTCTTTGATCATGATAGCAAAATTTAGTCCCTTTTTTATCACAATGAAATAGTTCACAATAACCTGGAGATCCAATCGTTAGATTGCCCTCCCCTAGACAAAGGTAATCGTATTTTGATTCAATCTGTGTGTATCGAATATGTAAATTTTTTACAAAATATATTCTATTATCATATAGACGAATGGCGTGAAATTTCCCTTTGGTTTTGTTCATACACCTAGGATTTTGTTGGAATGAACAAATACTTGGTCTTACTTGTCTAATAAGTATTTTTGCTATTTTCTTGTTATATTTTTTAATTGATTGATATGGGAAAAATGAACATTGTTGTGCCCATTTTGAACATTCACATTTAGTTCCACAGTACGGTGTATGATTATAGACTAAATGTCTATTTAAACATGATAATATGTCCGAACAAAATTCGTTATTTTGTAAATTTTTTCGAACAATGATTCCTTCTTCAACACAAAAACTGGTTAACATTGTTGTATAGTTTAAAAGATTATCAGTCCAATTATAATCAAACTTTTCAAACATCTGCTTTGACAACTCAAACTAAACCTATCGTAGATTGGAAATCAACCAAAACACCAGAAAAAAGACAAAGCGAAATAAAATTATTTTGTAATTTTTGTGAAAGAACAAATCATAAATCCAAGGATTGTAAAATATACTCAGATATTGAAACAAGAAATAGTCGAAGACGCGAATTAAAATTATGTTTCAATTGTTTAAAAAAGGGACATCATGTAAAGGAATGTAAATCACCTTATACCTGTTTCTATTGTAAAAATAAACACAATAGTCTTTTATGTCTAAAAAATAAGCCAAACAATATGGATAAATTATCCAGGCCTGATCAAACTCGTACTAATTTAATCAATGAAGAAAATATATCTAAAACCCAAACTTTTATAACTACTGAACTGTATGAAAATGATAATATTGAAGAAATATTAATGACAATTGAAGCACCAATAATTAATCAAAGCGAAAATAAGGAATTAAATTCAATAGTTTTATTTGATAATGGCTCTCAAAAAAGTTATATAACAGTTGAACTTGCCAAAAAATTAAATCTTACCACAATATGTACTAAAACGTTAGCGATTTCTACTTTTAATCAAACAAAACCAAAAATTGTTGAAAGCCATGTCGTTCAAATAGGCATTAAAACAATAAATGGAAATTATGAAACCGTAATTTTACAAACAATTGATAAAATAACAGATATTGTGAAAGTTAATTTAGAAAAATCAATTGATGTTGGTGGGAAAAAGATGCCAATAGAATTACGGACTCCTCAAATATTAATCGGCATAGATTATTATTGGCAATTCATGTTATCTGACATAAAAATAAGACCTCTACCATCTGGTTTTTTCCGAATATCTACCAAAATTGGTGATATATGCTCCGGCAAAGGGGCGGTAGAAATAACAAAAACCAATTATGTTTCAGTTAAACAACAAGAAAAAGAAGATTTAAATAAAACTATACAAAAATTCTGGAACTTAGAAAGTATAGGTATAGCCGATTCACCCACATTAAATGATGATGATTTATCAGTAATACATTTTAATAAAACGGTAAAATTTGAAAATAATCGCTATATAGTAAGATGGCCTTTTAAGCAAGAAACCCCTCAAATACCTACAAATTTTGGACTATGTCTTGGAAGGCTCAGAGGAGTTATCAAACAATTATGTAAAAATAAGAAATTACAAGCATATGATGAAATTTTACAGAATCAACTCGAAATAGATGTTAATGAAGTTGTACCATTTGAGTCAAAATATCTGACACATTATTTAGCTCATCACCCAGTCATAAAGGAAAGTTCAAATACTACAAAAATTCGTCCTGTGTTTGATGCCTCAGCTAAATTAAAAGGAAACCATTCACTAAATGATGAAATTTTTCAAGGTCCAAAGAAAATGCCAGACTTGTGTGGTATGATAATGAGATTTAGACTTAAGAAATTCGTACTAATTGGTGATATTGAAAAAGCATTCCTACAAGTAGGATTAGACAAATTCGATAGAGACACTACTCGATTTCTTTGGTTAAAAAAAGAATCAATCGATGAATTAATTCAAAATGATAAAGAAATTACAATGAAAGATATCGAAATTCGAAGATTTAAAAGAATACCATTTGGTGTTAATGCGTCACCTTTCTTATTAGCTGCTGTAATTGAATTACATTTATCAAAGGTTGAAGAAATATATGAAAAATTTAAAAATATGAAGATAGAAGATAATGAATTAATTTTGTCAGATAAAAAAGACAAATTTAAATTATTATGTGAAGAAATGGCTGAAAATGCATATGTAGATAATTTCGTTATGATGTGTAACGACCAAAATGAAATAAAATTCAAACATTTTTGGAGTAAAGAAATTTTTAAATATGCATCAATGAATTTAAGAGAATTTATTTCTAATAATAAAGAAACCAATACCGAAATACAAAAAATTGAAGGCACAGAAATTCCAAAATTGAGTAAATTGCTCGGCATAAAATGGAATGTAGAAAATGATAAATTAACCATACCAATAAACATACCATCAATCACTAGAGGAACAACTAAAAGAAAAGTTATACAATTAATTGCTAAAAACTTTGATCCAATGGGATGGATTTCGCCAATAACTTTACCACATAAAAGATTCTTCCAAAATTTATGGAAATCTAAAAAAGATTGGGATGAACAACTCAGTGATGAAGAAATTGAAAATTGGAATAAAATAACATATGAAGAAGAAATTTCTTTAAAACGTTTTCCATTTCAACACTCCATAATACAAAAAGTAGAGTTACATATTTTTTCTGATGCTTCAGGTTCAGCATATGCATCAACAGCATATTTAAAATTGATTGAATCGAACGAAATATATTTAATTTTTGCCAAAACAAGATTGGCTCCAATAAAAGAATTAACTATTCCAAAATTAGAACTATTAGCTTTATTGATAGGAACAAGAATTGCAAGATTTATCATTAAGGAAACAAAATTAGAAATACAAAATACTTATTTATGGTCAGATTCAAAATGTGTACTCAGTTGGCTCAAATATAAAAAAGAATTGCCTACATTTGTAAAAAATCGAATAAATGAAATGAAAAATACAACAGCTATTTTCAAATTAAAATTCCATTATATAAAATCCAAAGAAAACCCTGCTGATATAGCATCGCGAGGAATGACAATTTCGGAATTAAAAAACTCTGACTTATGGTGGAATGGTCCAAACTGGCTAAAATTGTCAATTGAACAATGGCCATACAAACAATTAGAAGATTTTACACCGGAAGATGTAAATGATAATTTCGATAGAGAATTGGAAATTGAATTAACTCAAACCAATCTAACAAAAATTCAGACAAAAGCATTAATAAAATGGGAAAACTTCAGCTCTTGGATTAAATTAATTAAGTATTTCAAACTAATAATAATGTTCATAGCTTATAAATCCCCAATATTTGCAGAGAAGTTTAAATTGAAAAATCCATTACTTCAAAGCAATGAATTAATATTTAAAATTTTAGCAGAAAAATTACTTATACGGAATATACAAAAGGAAATTGAACCTACTGATGAAGAAAAAAGACAGTTAGGAATTTATAAAAATTCAGATGACCTTTACGTTTGTGGAGGAAGACTTAAAAATGCATGTATTAAAGGCATTCATCCAATATTTTTACCTAGAAATCATCCTGGTACTCAATTAATCATAATGTATTATCATCAGAAAAATTTGCATTGTGGAACCTTAACTATTCTTTCAGAAGTCAGAAAAACCTATTGGATCCCTAAAGGAAGAAAAACCATTGATCAAATTCGTAAGAAATGTTTTTATTGTCGTAAATATAATGCCAAACCCTTTGAACAACCCATTATGCCACCCCTTCCAAAACAAAGAGTTCAATTATCTTCACCATTTAGTAATATTGCATTAGACTACACAGGTCCAATACAAATTAAATATTTTTCTGAAAAAATTTGGATTCTTGTTTTCACATGTTTTGTCACTCGTGCAATTCATCTCGAAATTGTGACTTCTTTATCAACTCAACATTTTTTAAATGCATTTCGTAGATTTATTGCAAGACGTGGAACTCCAAAAAACATTTGGAGTGATAATGCCTCACAATTAAAACACACATCTAAAATAATAAATGATCTTTTGAAAATTAAAGAAATTTTTCATGACGAAACTATAAAAGATTATTTTTTAACTGAAAATATTAATTGGAACTTTTCTATCGAATTAGCCCCATGGCAAAATGGTATAGTTGAACGCTTAAATTTGAATATTAAAACCTCTTTGAGAAAAACAATTGGTAAAAAATTCCTAGATTTTGACACTTTTCACACTATGATTGATGAAATTGAAAGTTTAGTTAATTCAAGACCCCTAACCTTTATCTATGATGATATTAATTCTTATCAAATTTTACGCCCTATTGATTTTTGTTACCACATCAGAATATTTGTATTCCACCTATTTTAGAAGAAAATGAATTTAATGATCCAACATATAAACCAAAATTTAATTCTTATGAGAAATCTATAGAATTATGGAAGAAAACTACAAAATTACTCGATGATTACTGGAAATTATGGATAGAAGAATATATACCTAGTTTACGAGAAAGATATCAAATAAATCACAAAAATCCAAAACAATGTATTAAGGATTTTCCAAAAATAAATGATGTAGTCTTAATTAAGGAAGAATTACCAAGAGCCTTATGGAAAACTGGGATTATAAAAGAATTAATTTCTGGATCAGTAATACGATTTGGTCGATCATTCTCTTCAATGTTATGAATATCTTCTCTAGCTTGGGTGTGTTGGTCCAAGAAATTCATTAATTTATTTGTGTTAAATGAGCCAAGTTGTTCTCGGATTTTAATTCTTAAATTATTCGGCAATTTGGTTTCTATTGATTGTTTTATTTGAGGATGATTTATATCTTCTTTATATGTCTTGAGTTGTAAGATTATCCGATTTATTGACAAAATGAATTTTCTTAAATCTGATGTGGCTTCTGAAGGTTTTCGCAAATTTCGTAATTCATTATGTAAATTTTCCCTTAATAAATTTTCATTTCCATATCTTGATTTTAATAATTCAACTACAATTGGATAATTTTGATTGGTTATGGGATACGGACTTATCATTCTATATGGCTCATCGTGGAGCAATCCTCTCAAATATTTAAATTTTTGGATATTTTCTAATTCTCTGTCATTATGTATGGATGATTTATAGTCATCCCAGAATGATATCCAATTGGAATATTTACCATTAAAATGGGTTAATGATTGAGCCGGTAATTTTAGTTTTATTCTGTGGTTATTGTTCGATAGATTTGAATAGTCATACGAATCAGATTTTATTTCCGAATCATTGCTTTGATCAGTTCCGGTTTCTTTGTCATCATTTTGATCAGTTTCTACTTCAGAATTTGGCTCGTCATTCTGATAATCGTCATTCTCCTCATCTTCATTTTCTTCATTGTCTGATTGATCCCCTGAATTACTCTTCTTGTTTTTCCTTAATATCTGAATAGCCTTTTTTACCTCCATGTTAAGCGATTTTAACCCGTCTATGATTTCGTCCGCTTCTTCTAAGATTTTTAAATAATCATATTTTTCTGTAAAAATTTTATATATTTTCAATTCAGCTTTTTTATCATCCCCATTTAATTTATTACGAATTTTCTTCCATTTTTTATCAAGTTCAGTTAAGCTATCGAAATTTTTTTCAAAATTAAATATTTCCTTCTTTATAAAATCATAAATTTTGATACATTCTGATAAATTATTTGATTCATAATCATATTTTCCCTCTTCTGTTTGTTTATTAAATTTATCAATTTTATTTTTTAAATTTTTAACGAGGAGGCTATATGTTTTCGAATGTTTCCAGACATTTTTCAAATTTTTATATAATGTATTCTTTATGCGATAAAATATTAATGGGATGTAACACTGCACTATTTTCAGAAAGTTTCCACTGTTTTCTTAAATTTTTTCTTTCACTTGACAAAACTTTAAGTATGAATTTAATGAATTTCAATCGCTTTTGAGGATTTGAAATTAATGTTTCTCTTACTAATGAATATGTTTCTAGAATTACTTCTTGGAAAATTCTTTCTAAATAATCGATTTTTTCTAATTTATTGAAAATGCTGTAAGGAAAAATAGTAATTGATACTGTAAATTTAAATTTAGTTTTACTTTGGTAGGGGAAAGATTCTGTTGTCAAAATTTGATTTGTTACTTTAAAAATTCCTGGATAAATATGTAATATTGGGAAAGGGTAATTTGCCCTTCTTTCTAATTCGGCAATTATTTCTTCAACTGTTAGGGTAGGAAGTTCTACAATTGGTTCTGGATCAAATTCTTCTATTTCTTCAAAATTTTCCTCAATTTGATTTTCAAAATTTTGTTCCTTTCTTTCTGGTTCAGAATCGGATTGCTTTGGTGGACACAGTTTGATTTGTTATTTAGCCACAAATTTTGTGACTCGGATTTAATTATTTTTATTTTTATTTTAATTTAACAAAGTTTTATCACAATTAATCAAAGAAAATTTCACAATAAGTGGTATCTGATCGCCTTCGAATAATGTCAAAGAAATCAATCTTTTTTCTCGAAATGGCTCGCACTAGTGGACGGTTCGTCTTCTAGCGGGATTTTGAATGTCTTACGGAGGAATTCAGCTGTTTTTTGTTGTCCAATCAGAAAACGATGGTGGTGTGTAAGGTTGTCTTGGAGTTTATTCACAATAATCAATGCTTTGTCCTTTCCAGCGCGGCTGTTGTATGAAGGACTGTTTATTGCTTTTGCCAATTCGGTAAGTAGTCCCTTGTTGAAATTTTCTGCTTTGAGAGCCTTTCCCACGGCTTCAAAAATATTTCCCGTTTGTTTGGTAACAGAGTTGATACGTTTTTGTTCTTTTCTCTCACAATCGGCCACGGCACGATTCCAAATGTCGTCGTGAGTTGATTCAATAGAGTTGAGTTCTTCCAAAAATCGGTTGTTAATTTCTGGAGAGAAATTCGAATGGAAGTTCAAATTGTCCGTGGCTTCGTCCTGCTCAGGAATTTTATTTGCTTTCTGCAAAGCTCGGGAATAGCTGATTATATCAGTATTCCTGTTAAAATCGACCGTTTTTTTGACTTCACAAATTGCTTCAGATAACTTCTTAGCTTGTGCGATTGTCTCTTCTTGTCTCAGCTTTTCCAAAACCAATTGGGTTTCTTGGGACAAGAATGGCGTATCTACAATTTTATTCAGAATCAGACGTGTCCGATTTTTTGAACAATTCACAATTTTTGTAAATTTTAGAGAAATAAATTTTTGCTTCGTTTCGCTCAGAAATAGTAATAGCCCTTGGATGCTTTGCTCGTTTTATCAGAAATTGCGGCTTTTTACCGGTGTTTGGATTTGGCTCTTCCTTCTTTTCTTGGTCAGCGTTGTCCGACACTTTTTTGGCCTGTTTGGGTTCCTCACTCTTCTCGTCAATTGGGGCTTTTCGTTTCACTGAAAATTTTTTATTTTTTATTTTGTTTGCTTGTGATTTTTGGTCTTGATTAGAACTAAACGTCTAAATCAGACTTTTGATTGGTGAAGAACAGTTTTGATGATGAACAGTCCTTGCACAACAATTTTTGTCTTTGAACAGATGACCGTCTTTTTCCAATTCTTAGATCAGTGATCAGCTTCTGTCGTTGTTGTTGTTGTTCTTGATGATCGTCCCGGGTCGTGGCACCAAAAATATTGTGTTGTCCAAATGGAGTCAAACAATATTTCAAAATTTATTTGGGGCGGACAGCAAAGAACAGTAAATCTTGGAAAATTTGATCACTTTGATCAGAGGTGATCCGATGCTTCGAGTGTGCTGTTGATCAGTGGTGGGGTTGGCTCAGGCAGGACGTATCCAGAACGAGTTGATGATCAGCAGTGAAGAGGAGGGTTGAATTGTCGAATGATATGAATGAAGCATGCCTAAACTGAAAACCCTTCCCCTTTTTATACCAAAAATTTTGGTTATTTAATAGAATTCAAAATTTCCACATTATCATTTTATGGTCTTTTCATTTCTAAATTATTTTTTATCGTTTTATTTTGTTTTTCATATTATTTAAGAAAGGAAAAATTTTTCATAAACAATTTTAATTGCTTTTACGTTCGAACGTTTCATTGTGGAATAAATTTATTAATTCTTTGGGGCGTTTTATTATATTATTTTTAGTTTTTATTGCGAGAAGGATTTGCTTCGTTTTTATTATTTTATTTTTTAATTTTATTTTAAAAATAAAATTTTATGAAATGTTCATTTTATTTTGGATTTATTTTTATTAATAGTTTTATATTTTTTCGGATTTAATCCGACAGTACTCACATATTCTCATTTTTCTACAAAAAATGGCTCATATAGATTTGGATGTTTTGTGAAAGCATTGACGGTAAAAAGTACGCTGTCATACTTTTATTTTTTAAAATGTGGCAACTTTTTTTCACTTAATATTCAGAGGAGTACAACTCTGCAACCAACCAAGATACGAGGAAGTTCTTTATATCAATGAATAGCTTACCTTTTGCTCTTTCTATTCATTATAAAAACGAGCTATAACACCATCAGACAGAGAGATATAAGCTCCCAAATTCAGGTACATGTTTCAGGCTGATACGTGGTTATTTTGAGGATCTTTAAGCATGAATGTGTATGATTTGTACTCACCAACCTAAAGTGTATATTGAATTTCATCATACTGCCCGACCGACTATTGTCAGTACTCACATATTCTCATTTTTCTACAAAAAATGGCTCATATAGATTTGGATGTTTTGTGAAAGCATTGACGGTAAAAAGTACGCTGTAATACTTTTATTTTTTAAAATGTGGCAACTTTTTTTCACTTAATATTCAGAGGAGTACAACTCTGCAACCAACCAAGATACGAGGAAGTTCTTTATATCAATGAATAGCTTACCTTTTGCTCTTTCTATTCATTATAAAAACGAGCTATAACACCATCAGACAGAGAGATATAAGCTCCCAAATTCAGGTACATGTTTCAGGCTGATACGTGGTTATTTTGAGGATCTTTAAGCATGAATGTGTATGATTTGTACTCACCAACCTAAAGTGTATATTGAATTTCATCATACTGCCCGACCGACTATTGTCAGTACTCACATATTCTCATTTTTCTACAAAAAATGGCTCATATAGATTTGGATGTTTTGTGAAAGCATTGACGGTAAAAAGTACGCTGTAATACTTTTATTTTTTAAAATGTGGCAACTTTTTTTCACTTAATATTCAGAGGAGTACAACTCTGCAACCAACCAAGATACGAGGAAGTTCTTTATATCAATGAATAGCTTACCTTTTGCTCTTTCTATTCATTATAAAAACGAGCTATAACACCATCAGACAGAGAGATATAAGCTCCCAAATTCAGGTACATGTTTCAGGCTGATACGTGGTTATTTTGAGGATCTTTAAGCATGAATGTGTATGATTTGTACTCACCAACCTAAAGTGTATATTGAATTTCATCATACTGCCCGACCGACTATTGTCAGTACTCACATATTCTCATTTTTCTACAAAAAATGGCTCATATAGATTTGGATGTTTTGTGAAAGCATTGACGGTAAAAAGTACGCTGTAATACTTTTATTTTTTAAAATGTGGCAACTTTTTTTCACTTAATATTCAGAGGAGTACAACTCTGCAACCAACCAAGATACGAGGAAGTTCTTTATATCAATGAATAGCTTACCTTTTGCTCTTTCTATTCATTATAAAAACGAGCTATAACACCATCAGACAGAGAGATATAAGCTCCCAAATTCAGGTACATGTTTCAGGCTGATACGTGGTTATTTTGAGGATCTTTAAGCATGAATGTGTATGATTTGTACTCACCAACCTAAAGTGTATATTGAATTTCATCATACTGCCCGACCGACTATTGTCAGTACTCACATATTCTCATTTTTCTACAAAAAATGGCTCATATAGATTTGGATGTTTTGTGAAAGCATTGACGGTAAAAAGTACGCTGTAATACTTTTATTTTTTAAAATGTGGCAACTTTTTTTCACTTAATATTCAGAGGAGTACAACTCTGCAACCAACCAAGATACGAGGAAGTTCTTTATATCAATGAATAGCTTACCTTTTGCTCTTTCTATTCATCATTATAAAAACGAGCTATAACACCATCAGACAGAGAGATATAAGCTCCCAAATTCAGGTACATGTTTCAGGCTGATACGTGGTTATTTTGAGGATCTTTAAGCATGAATGTGTATGATTTGTACTCACCAACCTAAAGTGTATATTGAATTTCATCATACTGCCCGACCGACTATTGTCAGTACTCACATATTCTCATTTTTCTACAAAAAATGGCTCATATAGATTTGGATGTTTTGTGAAAGCATTGACGGTAAAAAGTACGCTGTAATACTTTTATTTTTTAAAATGTGGCAACTTTTTTTCACTTAATATTCAGAGGAGTACAACTCTGCAACCAACCAAGATACGAGGAAGTTCTTTATATCAATGAATAGCTTACCTTTTGCTCTTTCTATTCATTATAAAAACGAGCTATAACACCATCAGACAGAGAGATATAAGCTCCCAAATTCAGGTACATGTTTCAGGCTGATACGTGGTTATTTTGAGGATCTTTAAGCATGAATGTGTATGATTTGTACTCACCAACCTAAAGTGTATATTGAATTTCATCATACTGCCCGACCGACTATTGTCAGTACTCACATATTCTCATTTTTCTACAAAAAATGGCTCATATAGATTTGGATGTTTTGTGAAAGCATTGACGGTAAAAAGTACGCTGTAATACTTTTATTTTTTAAAATGTGGCAACTTTTTTTCACTTAATATTCAGAGGAGTACAACTCTGCAACCAACCAAGATACGAGGAAGTTCTTTATATCAATGAATAGCTTACCTTTTGCTCTTTCTATTCATTATAAAAACGAGCTATAACACCATCAGACAGAGAGATATAAGCTCCCAAATTCAGGTACATGTTTCAGGCTGATACGTGGTTATTTTGAGGATCTTTAAGCATGAATGTGTATGATTTGTACTCACCAACCTAAAGTGTATATTGAATTTCATCATACTGCCCGACCGACTATTGTCAGTACTCACATATTCTCATTTTTCTACAAAAAATGGCTCATATAGATTTGGATGTTTTGTGAAAGCATTGACGGTAAAAAGTACGCTGTAATACTTTTATTTTTTAAAATGTGGCAACTTTTTTTCACTTAATATTCAGAGGAGTACAACTCTGCAACCAACCAAGATACGAGGAAGTTCTTTATATCAATGAATAGCTTACCTTTTGCTCTTTCTATTCATTATAAAAACGAGCTATAACACCATCAGACAGAGAGATATAAGCTCCCAAATTCAGGTACATGTTTCAGGCTGATACGTGGTTATTTTGAGGATCTTTAAGCATGAATGTGTATGATTTGTACTCACCAACCTAAAGTGTATATTGAATTTCATCATACTGCCCGACCGACTATTGTCAGTACTCACATATTCTCATTTTTCTACAAAAAATGGCTCATATAGATTTGGATGTTTTGTGAAAGCATTGACGGTAAAAAGTACGCTGTAATACTTTTATTTTTTAAAATGTGGCAACTTTTTTTCACTTAATATTCAGAGGAGTACAACTCTGCAACCAACCAAGATACGAGGAAGTCCTTTATATCAATGAATAGCTTATCTTTTGCTCTCTCTATTCATTATAAAAACGAGCTATAACACCATCAGACAGTGAGATATGAGCTCTGAACGTCAGAGGTACCTTTTTCAGGCTGATACGTGGTTATTTTGAGGATCTTTAAGCATGAATATGTTTGATTTGTACTCACAAACCAAAAGTGTATATTGAATTTCATCATACTGCCCGACTATTCTCAGTACTCATATATTGTCCTTTTTCTACAAAAAATGGCACATATAGATTTGGATGTCTAGTGAAAGCATTGACGGCAAAAAGTACGCAGGAATACTTTTATTTTTTAAAATGTGGCAACCGTTAACCACTTTTTTTTATTCAGAGGAGTACAACTCTGCAACCAACCAAGATACGAGGAAGTCCTTTATATCAATGAATAGCTTATCTTTTGCTCTCTCTATTCATTATAAAAACGAGCTATAACACCATCAGACAGTGAGATATGAGCTCTGAACGTCAGAGGTACCTTTTTCAGGCTGATACGTGGTTATTTTGAGGATCTTTAAGCATGAATATGTTTGATTTGTACTCACAAACCAAAAGTGTATATTGAATTTCATCATACTGCCCGACTATTCTCAGTACTCATATATTGTCCTTTTTCTACAAAAAATGGCACATATAGATTTGGATGTCTAGTGAAAGCATTGACGGTAAAAAGTACGCTGTAATACTTTTATTTTTTAAAATGTGGCAACTTTTTTTCACTTAATATTCAGAGGAGTACAACTCTGCAACCAACCAAGATACGAGGAAGTTCTTTATATCAATGAATAGCTTACCTTTTGCTCTTTCTATTCATTATAAAAACGAGCTATAACACCATCAGACAGAGAGATATAAGCTCCCAAATTCAGGTACATGTTTCAGGCTGATACGTGGTTATTTTGAGGATCTTTAAGCATGAATGTGTATGATTTGTACTCACCAACCTAAAGTGTATATTGAATTTCATCATACTGCCCGACCGACTATTGTCAGTACTCACATATTCTCATTTTTCTACAAAAAATGGCTCATATAGATTTGGATGTTTTGTGAAAGCATTGACGGTAAAAAGTACGCTGTAATACTTTTATTTTTTAAAATGTGGCAACTTTTTTTCACTTAATATTCAGAGGAGTACAACTCTGCAACCAACCAAGATACGAGGAAGTTCTTTATATCAATGAATAGCTTACCTTTTGCTCTTTCTATTCATTATAAAAACGAGCTATAACACCATCAGACAGAGAGATATAAGCTCCCAAATTCAGGTACATGTTTCAGGCTGATACGTGGTTATTTTGAGGATCTTTAAGCATGAATGTGTATGATTTGTACTCACCAACCTAAAGTGTATATTGAATTTCATCATACTGCCCGACCGACTATTGTCAGTACTCACATATTCTCATTTTTCTACAAAAAATGGCTCATATAGATTTGGATGTTTTGTGAAAGCATTGACGGTAAAAAGTACGCTGTAATACTTTTATTTTTTAAAATGTGGCAACTTTTTTTCACTTAATATTCAGAGGAGTACAACTCTGCAACCAACCAAGATACGAGGAAGTTCTTTATATCAATGAATAGCTTACCTTTTGCTCTTTCTATTCATTATAAAAACGAGCTATAACACCATCAGACAGAGAGATATAAGCTCCCAAATTCAGGTACATGTTTCAGGCTGATACGTGGTTATTTTGAGGATCTTTAAGCATGAATGTGTATGATTTGTACTCACCAACCTAAAGTGTATATTGAATTTCATCATACTGCCCGACCGACTATTGTCAGTACTCACATATTCTCATTTTTCTACAAAAAATGGCTCATATAGATTTGGATGTTTTGTGAAAGCATTGACGGTAAAAAGTACGCTGTAATACTTTTATTTTTTAAAATGTGGCAACTTTTTTTCACTTAATATTCAGAGGAGTACAACTCTGCAACCAACCAAGATACGAGGAAGTTCTTTATATCAATGAATAGCTTACCTTTTGCTCTTTCTATTCATTATAAAAACGAGCTATAACACCATCAGACAGAGAGATATAAGCTCCCAAATTCAGGTACATGTTTCAGGCTGATACGTGGTTATTTTGAGGATCTTTAAGCATGAATGTGTATGATTTGTACTCACCAACCTAAAGTGTATATTGAATTTCATCATACTGCCCGACCGACTATTGTCAGTACTCACATATTCTCATTTTTCTACAAAAAATGGCTCATATAGATTTGGATGTTTTGTGAAAGCATTGACGGTAAAAAGTACGCTGTAATACTTTTATTTTTTAAAATGTGGCAACTTTTTTTCACTTAATATTCAGAGGAGTACAACTCTGCAACCAACCAAGATACGAGGAAGTTCTTTATATCAATGAATAGCTTACCTTTTGCTCTTTCTATTCATTATAAAAACGAGCTATAACACCATCAGACAGAGAGATATAAGCTCCCAAATTCAGGTACATGTTTCAGGCTGATACGTGGTTATTTTGAGGATCTTTAAGCATGAATGTGTATGATTTGTACTCACCAACCTAAAGTGTATATTGAATTTCATCATACTGCCCGACCGACTATTGTCAGTACTCACATATTCTCATTTTTCTACAAAAAATGGCTCATATAGATTTGGATGTTTTGTGAAAGCATTGACGGTAAAAAGTACGCTGTAATACTTTTATTTTTTAAAATGTGGCAACTTTTTTTCACTTAATATTCAGAGGAGTACAACTCTGCAACCAACCAAGATACGAGGAAGTTCTTTATATCAATGAATAGCTTACCTTTTGCTCTTTCTATTCATTATAAAAACGAGCTATAACACCATCAGACAGAGAGATATAAGCTCCCAAATTCAGGTACATGTTTCAGGCTGATACGTGGTTATTTTGAGGATCTTTAAGCATGAATGTGTATGATTTGTACTCACCAACCTAAAGTGTATATTGAATTTCATCATACTGCCCGACCGACTATTGTCAGTACTCACATATTCTCATTTTTCTACAAAAAATGGCTCATATAGATTTGGATGTTTTGTGAAAGCATTGACGGTAAAAAGTACGCTGTAATACTTTTATTTTTTAAAATGTGGCAACTTTTTTTCACTTAATATTCAGAGGAGTACAACTCTGCAACCAACCAAGATACGAGGAAGTTCTTTATATCAATGAATAGCTTACCTTTTGCTCTTTCTATTCATTATAAAAACGAGCTATAACACCATCAGACAGAGAGATATAAGCTCCCAAATTCAGGTACATGTTTCAGGCTGATACGTGGTTATTTTGAGGATCTTTAAGCATGAATGTGTATGATTTGTACTCACCAACCTAAAGTGTATATTGAATTTCATCATACTGCCCGACCGACTATTGTCAGTACTCACATATTCTCATTTTTCTACAAAAAATGGCTCATATAGATTTGGATGTTTTGTGAAAGCATTGACGGTAAAAAGTACGCTGTAATACTTTTATTTTTTAAAATGTGGCAACTTTTTTTCACTTAATATTCAGAGGAGTACAACTCTGCAACCAACCAAGATACGAGGAAGTTCTTTATATCAATGAATAGCTTACCTTTTGCTCTTTCTATTCATTATAAAAACGAGCTATAACACCATCAGACAGAGAGATATAAGCTCCCAAATTCAGGTACATGTTTCAGGCTGATACGTGGTTATTTTGAGGATCTTTAAGCATGAATGTGTATGATTTGTACTCACCAACCTAAAGTGTATATTGAATTTCATCATACTGCCCGACCGACTATTGTCAGTACTCACATATTCTCATTTTTCTACAAAAA
>JBDPZO010000287.1:0-12795 GCA_039877585.1 Heterodera filipjevi | reverse complement strand
AAGGAATGCTTTGTTATGTATACACTATGGGACTGGGTGAGCAGGGATCGTCTATGGGGTCCTTCGATTTATAGAGGACCACTGGTTCTTACTCGTGTGGGAAGTCCAACTCTTAGAAGTGTCAAATAGGTTTCTATGGGGCCACACGCCATTGTTCTTTCAGTTTTTGAATTGGTGAATTGGGGTGTCGTAAAGGAAAACAGATTCTTGGTCGTTCGATCACAGAAAAAAAAAACACAAAAAAATAAAAAAAAAATAACAATTGGAAAATAAAAAAAAAAAAAAAAAATAATATATAATAAAGATAAAAAATTTCGGGGCACGGCATAAAAAAAAAAAAAAAAAGGCCGCGAAAGGCAAAACAAAGGGGGGGGGGGGTGTGTGCGATAGCGTGGAGTGAGCTGTGGGGGGGAAACGTGAAACAGTAGCTGCTTGTGCCTGTGTCTTAATGCGGAGGTCAAAACAACTAATTCAAAAAAATACTGCGATAGATTCCCAAAATATTTGATATGATGGGGTCGTCGGAAACGTCCTGAAGCGGGGATTGTCGGCGAGGGTGTTAGAGGCTGGATTAGAAGCAAGGTTGGACTCGGTGGCTTGCGCCAGGAAGAGGCGCCCGGGCTCGGGGGATTCAGTCTCATGTGAGGGAATGGGCGCATGAGGGTGCGGGGGGGGGTGCAGGTGCGCTGGCAAAGGGTTTGACCATTCCGGCGCCCAGGGCTTGCTTCCGCTGTTGGGGTGCAAAGGGTGCCGCGGGGCCTCGCCATGGCTTCACTTGGGGGGGCGAGGAACGTGGGCTCGCTGCGCCCAGTGCTGGCAACCGTGGGCCAATTTTGCATCACTCAACTGGTCCGTGAAATTGGCTCGACCAGAGGCGTCTGGGCGCGGGGAATATGTGGCCGTGCCCTCTGGGGCACAGTTTCCGTTTGGCCGCGCCAAGTGGGGGCAAATATTTGCAGCAATGTGTATGGGCGGCTGTCTTTCTAAGGCTTGGTCGTAGCATAATATGGTTGATTGTAAATTAAGGTGCAAGAGAAAGCTTTGATAAAATGCTGAGTTCCCACAATTTGATAAGGTGCTGTTGCGAATAAGTATTGGAGTGACAAAGGAGTTGGGAAACAAAAAGGGTGAAAGGACATTCTCGGAATATGAGGAAATAGGAACAGCACGTGGCCTTGGGTGAAGTGTGGTTGTAGGCGCAGATGGAAGGATTTTGGGTTGAAAGATGTTCAAAAGAAGAATCCGCTGTTATGATCGATCGAATGAAGTCACACACACAATCTTTGTCACACCGCTGTTTACACAGTTGAATATGTGTTCAGCAATATTTATTTATATGTTTGTTTCCTCCGGCTTACTTTCGGCCGTTTTGTAGGTAACTTGTGTCGCGTGTTAAGAAACACCAGGAAAATCTCATAAATGGAACAAAAGAACACATGGAGGCGGTAAGTTTTTGACAGATTTGAAAACTCAAAAGTGTACGCACAAACGAGAAATACCCGTCCCCAGTGGCGGCGCGGGAGAATTGTCGTTTTGCGTTTGTGACAGAAAACATTTCAGGTTTTTTGTGCGTACTGAAAGTCAAGTGTGATTCGAGCTCTTCAGGGTAAATTACCGAAATTTCGAAAAACGGAAAAAATAAAACAATTCGTTTTTTCACCGAGGATGCTTGGCACAATTTCAAAATTTATGAAGCATAAATTAACTTTTCTCAAACGCTCATTACTAATGTTGCGAGTCGTACTATGGGGACAATCGTAGTCCTTTTATCTGTGTACACCTCGCACCAGCAATGGTAACATTATAAGTACTACAAAAAATAGGACTTCCATTATGCCTGGATATTTATGGGCGCAGATTTTAATCAATAGAGTCATCTATCTGATTCGTCATAAGGCTTCATATTCCACTGTTTCGTCATATCTTGATAATTTCAATTCACGAACTTTTTTGCAACACGTGGTGATGTTTATTCTAGGCCTGGGATTTGATTGAGTTCAAAATTATGACTTTTTGGTTTATTTCTTATATAGTCTGCTGACCAATTTTGGATGGCCTAAATCTTTAATGAGTTCGTCTACCAGGGTGTCACCGGACTATCTAAATTTATTGCATATACCGTCCCTCCGTGCGCGGACATATCCGTCGGATTTATAGTCCACATACAAATCAATATCAAGACGGCACCCTTTTTAGGTTCACAAACACCAGGTGGTGGCACCATAGGTTTTCGCCAAACCAAAATAACATACAAATTTTAGGGGTTAAAAATTCAAGTTGATGTACAACTATTATAACAAAAACAAATCAATGTTTGAATGCCAAAGGCGGTCATACCGCGTGTAGTGCCCTTAAGGCGCCACCGGGTAGCCCGATAATTATTGACGCAAAAAAATTTGTGGCGATACAGCCTTATTCTAATGGATTCCTGGCTGAAAAAAATTAGCCATTTTGGATTTTGCGACAAATTACAGTGGGTTTTCCAGATTTTATCTCTGGTGGCACTGCCCTATCGGCAACACCGGGGGGGGGGGGGGGGGGGCTTTCCTCTGTCCCCTAGAAATAATATTGCAATAAACAGACACTTTTCCCATACATTCTTTTACGTAGCTACAGGCATATTTTGTTTCAAATTGTGCCGAATTTTTTGACAGCTTTTTAGCCAAAATCTATGAAAATTCATTTGATGATCCCCTATCACGCAGAAACCAGCGGAAATAATTAGTTTTTCACTTTTTTATACAAATTTAGACATTATATTTTATACTAGAGAATCAAATTTCTTGGGATTGAAATTTATGAATTTTAGGGGCAATTTTATTCAATACCACATTTTCCGTTCATGGATATACTTTTTTTAATTCGCATGTATTGAGCTGGGGTTTTTTATTTTATTTTATATATGTAAAAGATACTGGATACATCAACGAATACACCTCAATCAGAAAATCTATAGGCCTTCAATCCAATTAAATTTCGGTTTACCAAGTCATTTCATCTTATATCCAAAATATGACTTCTTATTCATAGACACCATGAATAGAAACGACATTATTAATTTAATCAAACTATAATAACTTTTCCTTTATATTTTCCGGGATTACAGTACAATAAATTAAATAAAGTTAAAGACCAATTCACTTAATCTATTTTCTATAATAACTTGGTATAAAATTATCGGTATGTTGGAAAACAAAACCAACAAGAAGATAATTAGGGTCGGCAAGAGCGATTCATCTTTTTGCCGCCAAAAGTTAATAGATGGAAAAGGGGGGGATAGACGGGCGTGCTCATAAAACGGGATGGTGTGTCCCAGAGAAAGAAGAAAGGGGGGGACTACAGGGGGGGCAGCAGCGCGCCGCTGTGCGGTTTGACACCACGGATCAAGGGGAGAGGTGATCCGAAAGGAAAAGCCGGTCGTAGAAGGAGCTAGGCGGATCAAAGGGGTGCAAAGTGGTAGAGTGGCAAAGTGAGAAGTGGGTGGGCGGGGGCGGAGAGAGGGGGTGGAGGGGGGGGGGGGGGGGGGGGGAAAAGGGGCGACGCGGGGGGAAGGGCGAAGTGAAACGCGACTCAGGGAGAGACCTTGGGGGCAGGCAAGAAAAAACAACTGCCTTTTTAAAATTATAAATTTAGTGTACCATTCCAGTCCCAAAATGCTCAAATGATTATTGGTAATGAAAATACGGTATTTAATATGAATTTACCTGGATAAATGATGTATTATTGCTGCGCAACCATTTTTCTAAATGTTCTTATTTTTGAACCTCAAAATATATATTTTGACCGGAAATGTTCTTATTTTGAAAATTTTCATATCCGACCCCTGTATAATGACCAAAAAAATAATAAAAAAAAGGTCTAATAAAGACAAATCTAAAAGATATATATACATATATATATATATTCATAAAGTTTCTTCTAAATATCATTTAAAAAACAACAAAATATTTATCAGAAAAAAGCCATAATCGAAGGATTTAACTATGAATGTCATCTATTATTTTTTTCAAAATATAATTAAGTCGAACATGAAGTTAGGCCTAAAATTGCCTCAATTTTGTCACAAATCTTCCACCAATAACTTATATGATGTTGGAAAATTGATATTTATGGTGTTGGCAAACCCCTACCGCTCTAGTGACTATAGGAGGGATGTTAGCTCGTCCAGCTCGATCATATATTCAATGGTATCCATTTCTTTGTTGCTTGGTCCCGTGCTCAAACGACGTCTCTTGGATAAAACCCATTTTTGACAAGCGATTTTTTTATTTGCGCAACATCAGTCAGCTGGGCTCAAATGTTTTAAGATTTTCCAATAATGGTGCTTGTATCACTTTTATCTTATCCATTTTGGGTATTTTATAAATTTAAATATGCTTAAACGTATAGGGTAATTTATTTAGATAGCATAAAAACCTGGAAAAATACATGTTAATTTAAGGGGTTTTCCACTATACATTGTATTTTTTGCGTGCTTTTTACCAAGAACCCAAAACGGGCCAAATAGGGACCAAAATATAAAGTAAAACTACCGAAATATGACTACTTAAAAAATGGCAAAAAAAATGTCTAAAATCAATAACGAAACATAAAATTAAGGAAAAACTGAAGCAAACACCCAACTTTGATTTTCATATTTGGGGTTATGACTAGGGTAGCACGGGACCGGGGTTTTTGGTAAAAGCTGGGACCGGGACTTTCCGGGCCAGGAAAACTCGGGACCGAGACCCTCGATTTTCAACCGGGACCGGGGCAAAACCTGGGCTTTTACCAATAAAAAGCAAGAAACCCCAGTATAAAACATTAAATAGGCGCCGCCGTGGAAAATTTTGACTAACAGATTTTGACTAGGGTTCAAAACCCTGTAGTGCCTATGCGGGTAACGGGTTTTTTTAATTTGAGCGGGTAAACCCGTAAAACCCGTACGGGTCATGCAAAAAATTGCTTGCGAGTTTACCCGCATGCGGGTTTTTCCCCTTTTTTTCTGATTTTTTCCATAAAAAACCCGTAAAACTCGTACCGTGCGGGTAGCGGGTTTTGAACCCTAATTTTGACCAAAAACTGGTCAATTGCCGAAGGAATCAATTTTAATAAAGATGCGGGGCGCAAAATTCGGCAGAAAAGAGATTGTTGTGTATAAAACGAAAACATAATTATGTCCATCTTTGCCTTTCATCATTCCCTATTCCATTAGAACAACCAAGTCTTACAGAAAATTGATATATAAAAAAAAATACCAATTAAGAAATAATTTTCCAATTAAAATTATTGATCCCCATTTCATTTATTTGAATACGGGTTTTTTTAAATAGTATATTCACTGCTTAATTGTCACTACCGAATTGTCCATTGTCAGCGTTACCAAACTTTAAAACTAATAGCAGAATTTTCAAACAATAAAAAATTTTTTATTTCAAAATTTTTTTTTTATTTTTTATAATTTTAACTTTTAATAGGAATTTTTGTCTCTTTTTTTGGCGATTTTTGGTTCTTTTTTGCTAAAAAATCTCTTAAAAAAATTAACGGTAAAGAAGATGAATTTGGTTATTTTTCTCCAAAAAAAATCAAAAAAAAAATAAAATCGGTTGTCAAGCAATTTCAAATTTAATATTATTTAATTTGTGCGTCATTCAATTGATACGACAATTATTAAAAAAAATAAATAACAAATAAAATCAATGAGGCAATATGTATATGTAGCTTTTATTATAGATTATATTAATAAAAAGATTTTATTTTTCTGCATTACAAAAATTTATCATTTCCAAAATTATGGAAAAATTTTTAATGTGGAAAATAATTTTAATAATTTATATTGAAATTAATTTATTACAAAAAATTTATTCGACCAAAATTAAACATCAGCAAAAAACATTTGGTGAAATATTTGGAGACAATTGGCAAAAAGGAAATGCGCAACAGAGGAATGGACAAAATATTCAAAGAGCAAAAGAAATAATGGACGGACAATTTAACGAAGTTTTTGATGAAAATTGGGACGATGAAGAAATGGGAGAAGAGGACAATTCATCACAAAAGAGTGAAGAAATGGGAGAAGAGGACAATTCATCACAAAAGAGTGAAGAAATGGAAGAAAGAAATAGTCAACAATTTGGCAATGAGATAAATGAACAAAAAAAAAATAATTGAGAAATTTCATCAAATGAAAAATGAATATAAAGAAAGGGGAGAATATTCATGGAAAGAACGTTATAATATTGAAACCAAAATAGTGAGACAATTGGGGGTTAGTCTGAGAAAAGTTTACAAATGGAAAAGGGAATTTGGAATGAAGAAAACAAAAATAACAATAACTGAAGAACAAAAAAGAAAAATTATACAAAAATATTTAAAATATAAAAGAGAATTATGTCAAAAGGAAATCATTCACATGAGGAATGGGAAAAATTTCGTGCCGAAAAAACAAATGGTTCAACTTATGCAACAATTATTAGATGGATGAAGAATTTGGGCTCACGAAAGGATACAGTAGAATTAAGGATACTGTCACAAAAATGAAAATTATCCAAAAATATGATGAAATAAAACCAAAATATATGCAAGAAAGATGGATGAAATATCTTTTATGAGATCAGCACGCATTATTGTTTTTTTCTGTCTCGGACTATAAAAGATTTTTTCGGAATCATTTCCATTTTTTTTGCTATTTTTTTAATTAAAATTTTAACTTTATTTCATTTAAAATCTTGATAATATAAATTTAAAAACATTTTTTAAAAACAGTATTATTTGTATAACCGTTACTGTTCAAAATTTGATGAAATTGAACAAAAATATAAGCAAGAAGGAAGGCAGGCACACAACAGAAGAATGGCAACAATTTCGACGAAAAATAACCAAAAAATTAGGAGTCAAAAAAGATACAATTCGAAGATGGAAAAAACAATTAAGACAAATTGAGGCACAACAGTTTTCATCACCAGCAAATGAGAATCTATGGGCATGGATGGAACCGAAACACAAAGAAACGAACATAAGAAGAATAATAAAATTTATAAAGATAATTATTTTTACTGCGATGTGATGAGGACTGAAACCCAAGCAAATTTTTATCAATTTTTTTTTTATTCCATTCTTTTGTTGAATATTCTCCTCTTTCTTTGCTTTCTTTTTTCATTTGATGAAATTTCACAATTATTTTTCTTTTTTGTTCATTTGTCTCAATGCCAAATTGTTGACCATTTCCTTCTTCCATTTCTTCACTCTTTTGTGATGAATTGTGCTCTTCTTCCATTTCTTCACCATCCCAATTTTCATCAAAAACTTCGTTAAATTGTCTCTCCATTATTTCTTTTGCTCTTTGAATATTTTGTCCATTCCTAATGTTGCACATTCATTTTCTTTTTGCCAATTGTTCCCAAATATATCACCAAATGTTTTTTGCTGCTGCTTTATTTTGGTCGAATAAATTTTGTGAAATAAATTTATAATAATATAAATTATAAAAATTAGTTTCCACATTCTTAAATATATTTTTGGCTCTATTCCAGTTTACGCGTCCAATCAAATAACTGTCTTCGGTTTCTTGGGTCATAACTTTCTTCTTGACCAGTCAATCCCTGCGTTCTTGGTATCATTCGAAAGCTTCAAGTCTCTAGAATAAATTAATAACCGAAAGTTGTGAAAAAATAAGGATCAAAAAAAGTTACAAAGCAGACAAATGAAAATCATTCTTTTTTTGTTTTGTTCGCAGTTCTAAATTTCTGAATTTAGGGGTTCTAAATTTTTGAACTAGATGTTGAGCTTCCATTGGCTTTAAGCTTTCGAATGATACCAAGAACGCAGGGATTGACTGATCAAGAAGAAAGTTATGACTTAAGAAACCGAGGACAGTTATTTGATTGGACGCGTAAACATTTATTGGACGCATAAATATTGATCGGACGCGTAAACATCGATTGGACGCGTAAACTGGAATAGAGCCATATTTTCTGTAAAAATATTATAAATGGCAAAAGTTAGTGGGAGGGGGGGGGGGAGCAAGCCCGAAAAAACAGGGGCCTCTTGAATGCTTCTGGGAAGAATAGCCATTTATTAGAGCTGTGCGGGTTTCCCGGTTCCCGACTCGGGAAATTTCCCGGGTTTTTTGTATCCCGGTTTCCTTCCCGGTACCCGGGTCCATTTCCCGTCCCGATTCCCGGTTCCCGGCAAAAATCATTTCCCGCACAGAAATGGAAAAGGAAATTGGAATGAATAAAGGAAAAATAAATAAAGAAAAAAAAAGATTAATAATGCAAAAATATTTAAAACGTAAAAAGGAATTTATGGCAAAAGGAAAACATTCAGATAATATTTGTCTCTCAACGGTTGTCCTAATGATTAGTTTTATCATGGTATTATATATTAAAAGCGACCAATTTTCAACTGCATATGCCGTGTTTTAATAATGCCTTTGGCATTTGTAGAGTGACTATTCTAGAAAGTAGATTAAAAATGCCTACCATTTTCCTAATTCAATTTTTCGTCTAGTTTGCCAAAAATTAAAAAAAAAAGATTAATGTTTGTGTGGTAACAATTATTTTAAATTTTTCTTAATTTTAGTGGATACCGGAATTCCAATGCCCAATTTTTCCCTGAAAATCGGAATACATGGCAAAAAAAATTTAATTCCGGCACAAATTCGCAGGAAAACGGCTGGGGCGCGGACGAAAAAATCCCGCGGTCGCGGATTTTTAGAAAACGCAGTAATTTAAAAAAATTTCCGTACAAATGATCTCAATTTTTATGCAGATCAAAAAAAGATTGTAAAAATCAGTAATCGAATATAACGCACGAAAAACATGTTTTTAGCTTGGTTTGAAGCTTCTAGGATGGACTTCTATATCCATTTTTTTCCATAGTTCGCGTTTTTGTGTCCATATAATTGACTGCCCTGCCCTATTTATCAAAGTAAAACCAAATTGAAACTTTTTCAAATGCCATAGAATCTGAATTTGAAAAAGGAAGGATAAAGAGAAAAAATATATAAAACACAAACGATATTTGTGATTGAAAATTTCATAAAAAACATAAGTAATTTGTTCCAAAAAATTATCTTTTTAATCAAAATTTGGTCAAAATTTGCCGCGAATCGCGGATTTCAAATCCCGCGGGCGCGGATCGCGAGTCGAAAATAAAAAACGAAAGGCGAAAGGCCCAAAAAAGTTGAAAATGCGAAAGGGGAAATTTCGCAACCCGGCGGCGCCTATCGGCACCGCCGAGCTTCAATATTGGTATCATACGATAGCACTTAATTGGCTCTATTAGCTTGCTAAATTAAAAAAAATTACATAATCTTTTTGAAGAGTTATAGCAATTTTTCCAACTTGTCTGGCGCCAATTTTGAAAAAGAATCAAATTTTACGAAATTTATAGAGCTAATAGAGCATTTGAAGGCCTATCTTACAATAAACAAGAATGTTTCATTTAGTTGGTTCTGAGAAAAGTTATGGGTAAATCTAACAAAAATTCAGTAAAATTGGCAGTTTTAAGAAACCGCTAGCACGCTTTAAATTAACCTCAAAAATTTCTCTAAATTTTCAAATTCGCGAAATCCCTCTGCTGTGTGCCTTCTTTCTTGCTTATATTTTTGTTGTATTTCATCATAAATTCGGATGATTTTCATTCTTGTCATCGTTTCCTTAATTCTACAGTATCCTTTAGTGAGTCCAGATTCCTTCATCCGATTCATAACCATTTGTATATTTTTCTGCTGCTTACTCCCAATTGCGTGCTAGGACGAAGTCCGAATAGTGCAAGTGGGGGATTTCGGAGGAAGGGCCGTTTAAGTACGGAAAATTAATAAACATTTAATAATTTATAATTATTGATAACTTTTACAACTAAATAAATTATTGTTTTAAACACAGGGGTGTCAGATGGAAATTTAAAAAAAAAAACATCCAGACCAAAAAAAAATTTTGGGGTCAAAAAAATAATATTTCTTAAAAGCGATTGCGCAGCTATTGTAAAACAATTTATTTAAGTAAATGAATATTAAATATTCTATTACCAATAAGCATTTTCAGCAATTTGGGACTGGAAATAATTTGATTGTAGATTTCGAAGCAAGATTTTAGCTAGGTTTTGAAATGAGACACAATACAATTTTGAAAAAGGATGGGTCGTTGGTGCCGATAGGCACCACAATAAAATTCTGAAATATTAGTAATAAATTAATTGCTTAAAAAAAGTAAAAAAAGCGCTGCCGTACGATTCGTGCGCCCAGCTAACCAGTGCCAAAAACATAAAATTATTTAATTTTTTTAACATTCGATCTAGCTAAAAAGATAATGCCAAACAGGGGTGGGGCGCGGACCAAAAAATCCCGCGGTCGTGGATCGCGCCCAGCCCTGATGCCAAAAGAAAAACAACAAAAATTTAAAATTTTGGCACTTTTTAGGTTGGGCGGACGAATAGTCATGTTACCAAAAAAAGGTATTATTTTTTTGGGAACAGGACGACTCGCCGACGAGTCGCCGACGACGACTCGCCGACGGACGACTCGCCGACGCCGACTCACCGAAGGACGACTCGCCGATAAGATGACTCGCCGACGGACGACTCGCCGATAATATTCAAAAAAAAATAAATAAAACAAAAGGTTGATTAAGATAGTATTTCTTAAACAAATTCAGCGCAAATAAATGCGCCAAGCCGCGCAAGTATGTAATAATGTTTCCGATGAATAATTTTTATCTTGTGAGAATCCGTTTATCGGTTTATTGTATCTGCTGGTCCTTTTTGATGGCCCTTCCTGGCCACGGAAATTTATTCATAATATGCTTCTGTGCCTTTCTGTATCTTTATCAAATCATTAATGAATCTCCAATGCGGATGAGCATAACCAAAAAGTTTTAATTTTCGATTGCAAGCTTCGGCATTCCATTTAAATTCGTTGACAAATTATGACATCCTTGTGCGGCTTGGCGCATATTATTTATTTGCGCTGAATTTGTTTAAGAAATACTATCTTAATCAACCTTTTGTTTTATTTATTTTTTTTAAAATATTATCGGCGAGTCGTCCGTCGGCGAGTCATCTTATCGGCGAGTCGTCCCTCAGCGAGTCGGCGTCGGCGAGTCGTCCGTCGGCGAGTCGTCATCGGCGAGTTGTCATGTACCCT
Source organism: Heterodera filipjevi (assembly GCA_039877585.1). Taxonomy (NCBI): domain Eukaryota; kingdom Metazoa; phylum Nematoda; class Chromadorea; order Rhabditida; family Heteroderidae; genus Heterodera; species Heterodera filipjevi. The sequence continues at coordinate 1,670 of JBDPZO010000287.1, read as the reverse complement.
ATTTTTTTTTATCTCACAGTAAGAAAAAAGGACATTTTTGATTTAAAAGATTCGACCCCTCCAAAAAAGGCATTCAGTGTCAAGAAATGTTTGATATTTTAATTTACGTGACAAAAACAAAAAAAAATTCGCTTTTTCACTCTCATCGCTAGAGGGTACCTATTAAACCGGCCCCTTGTATGAAAAATTATGATAAGGGCAGGATTTTATTTTTCTACCTTTTTTTCTCATGATGAGGAAGCACAAAAAATTTGTTTATTTCGAAATATTTTTGTATAGGAGTCATTTTATGGGAATAATTTGAAAACTTAAGAGTTTTAGCACATAAAAACTTATGAAATGTGCGAATCTTGACCTAAAACTCTTGCATATAATTTTTGTTCATATAGATATGTCTAAACTTCCAAAAAATTCGTAAATATTTTGTTTGGGATTTTCTGTTCTATTTTGGCGACAGAAGAGCGAACACAGAAAAAATTATGAGATTTTCCTTTGTTTTTCGAAAAATTAATTCAATTTTTTATTCAAATTTTCTGACACTGAATTGTCTTTTTTTTGGGGCACACGTAAATTTACACGAAACACGAAACGAAAACACACCCCTAAGAATGGGATTTGAATGAATAAATTGCCAATTTTTGTCTGATTCCCTAACAAATTAGACCAAAATTTTTAAAAAATTTCCCCGGTGGCGCCTTCTGGCACCACCGGACCCCAATTTACTTAGGTTTTATCAAATTTTATCGCAAGGTCCACCGAATTGGACATTTTTCGTTCTAAATTTTTAACAAAATACCATCAGATTTTCAAAACTTTCCCCGGCGGCGCCTGTCGGCACCACCGGCCCCAATTTTGCTTAGTTTTTGTAAACATATATTTCGAGAATTCCCAAAAAATAGGCCTCTTTCATGCCAAATTTTTGACCCGAAAAGATGCTTTTGAAAATTTCATATGCCATCCATGAATTTCGTGGCCCAAAAACTGCTTTTGGAAATCCGGACCATAGGGGGTACCCTTTTGAAAATTTTTTGAAAATTTTTTAGCTCAAAAATTTTTCAATTCCCACTTTTCTAAGCCTATTTTGGACGCTGATCACGAATATCTAATCAGATTTTAGTTTTGACTCCGATAAAGTCTCTGAATCCATGCGTAAATGTGGATTCTGGGTAGGGGGAGGGGGTGGGGGGAGGGAAGGTTCAGATCACCACACTCAAATGTTTTATTATTGTTTTATTTGCTTTGATTCATTTTAATATTTAAATAAACGACAAAACAATTCTTTTAACTAAATTTTAATACAAAATAAGGTTGATAATTATTTAAATTAAAAAAGTGAGTCCTTTTGTTAATTTTAATGCCTTTAAATTAATATTTATTCTCATTGGAACACTCTCAGTTCCTCATCATTGGAACACTCTAACTCTAATCATTGGAACACTCTCAGTCCCCTAATCATTGGAACACTTTCAGTCCCTAATCATTGGAACACTTTCAGTCCCTAATCATTGGAACACTTTCAGTCCCTAATCATTGGAACACTTTCAGTCCCTATCCGTTGGAACACTCTCAGCCCCTATCCGTTGGAACACTCTCAGTCCCCTCTAATCATTGGAACACTCTCAGTTCCTAATCAATGGAACACTCTAACTCTAATCATTGGAACACTCTCA